>CANNZV010002375.1:161079-218016 GCA_947561585.1 Caprella mutica
TGAGCATTTGGGCATGATTTGGAGCATTTTGGGTCATTTGAGCATATGGGTCATTTGAGCATTTGGGCATGATTTAGAGCATTTTGGGTCATTTGAGCATTTGGGCATGATTTGGAGCATTTTGGGTCATATGAGCATTTGGGCATGATTTGGAGCATTTTGGGTCATTTGAGCATTTGGGCATGATTTGGAGCATTTTGGGTCATTTGAGCATTTGGGTCATTTGAGCATTTGGGCATGATTTGGAGCATTTTGGGTCATTTGAGCATTTGGGCATGATTTGGAGCATTTTGGGTCATTTGAGCATTTGGGCATGATTTGGAGCATTTTGGGTCATATGAGCATTTGGGCATGATTTGGAGCATTTTGGGTCATATGAGCATTTGGGCATGATTTGGAGCATTTTGGGTCATATGAGCATTTGGGCATGATTTGGAGCATTTGGGCATGATTTGGAGCATTTTTGGTCATATGAGCATTTGGGTCATTTGAGCATTTGGGTCATTTGAGCATTTGGGCGTGATTTGGAGCATTTTGGGTCATTTGAGCATTTGGGTCATTTGAGCATTTGGGTCATTTGAGCATTTGGGATATTTGAGCATTTGGGCATGATTTGGTGCATTTTGGGTCATTTGAGCATTTGGGCGTGATTTGGAGCATTTTGGGTCATTTGAACATTTGGGCATGATTTGGAGCATTTTGGGTCATTTGAGAATTTGGGCATGATTTGGAGCATTTTGGGTCATTTGAGTATTTCGGCATGATTTGTAGCATTTTGGGTCATTTGAACATTTGGGCATGATTTGGAGCATTTTGGGTCATATGAGCATTTGGGCATGATTTGGAGCATTTTGGGTCATTTGAGCATTTGGGCATGATTTGGAGCATTTTGGGTCATTTGAGCATTTGGGCATGATTTGGAGCATTTTGGGTCATTTGAGTATTTCGGCATGATTTGGAGCATTTTGGGTCATTTGAGCATTTGGGCATGATTTGGAGCATTTTGGGTCATTTGAGCATTTGGGCATGATTTGGAGCATTTTGGGTCATTTGAGTATTTCGGCATGATTTGGAGCATTTTGGGTCATTTGAGCATTTGGGCATGATTTGGAGCATATTGGGTCATTTGAGCATTTGGACATGATTTGGAGCATTTTAGGTCATTTGAGCATTTGGGTCATTTGAGAATTTGGGCATGATTTGGAGCATTTTGTAGCATTTTGGGCATGATTTGGAGTATCTTGAGCTTGATTTCGATTCTTTTGAGGTTGATTTTGATCCTTTGCAATTTGATTTTAATATATTTGTGATTCATTTTCTAATAAATGTTCGATCTATTTTCATCATTGCAAGCTCAATTGAATTATTGATCAAATTAAGTTAGATTTTGATCCAAATCCTCCACAAAAATAATTTCAAAGTCAATGTTGAATATATTAATAATATTATTAATAAATTATTTATTTATTATTAACAATAAACCCACTAGATATATAAAAGCATGACAATTGTTTTATAACTTTTTAAAAGTTTTATTGCAACGAACGAATAAAATTGGTACCTTTTATGGGTATATTCTACGAGTTACATAACTATCGGAATTATTTACTCCCACTATCACTATAAACATTTATCCATTTAAGTTATATTGAATTTAATTCTGAAACACCAATTATAAAACATCCATAAATTATTTCACCGATCTTCAATATAGACTAGTAAATAAATATTGAATGTCGATTTAATGCTGTTATATAATTAAATACCACATGGAGCTTTTACGACATTTACAAATGCGCGTCAATCAGTGTACTTCATTTAAAATTAATGGAATGAACCTGCAACAGTCTACAGAAAGTGTACAGGAAGAAATTACATTGCTATCAATATATTAATATGTAACATATAACATATATATTTGTTGTTGTTTCTTATATTTATTAATAATGTGGCTTACTTTATAGATAATTAATTTAGTTGGAGATTAAAAGTCTGGTTTGGAACGAAAGGTTACGTCACTGACGTCAAAATGAAATTTAGTACAAGGGACTGGAAGTAGTCAGACTAGAAAGTGGCAGCATGAACAAAGTTGCCAGTAGTTGATAATGTTCATGAAGAGGTCCCAATTTTCTATGGCCCACCAAATAACCTTCTCTTTTAGTTACAATCTTCTATGGCCCCTCTAACCATTGCCTTCTCTCTTAGTTGTACTCTTCTATGGCCCCACCATAACCTTGTCTCTCAATCTTCTATGGCCCCACCATAGTCATCTCTCCGGGTAATCCTCTAATTCATTGCCCCTCTCCGGCCCCTCGGTTGACACTCCAAACACCTGAAGTTCTAATGGTCATTCCATGCTCCCAAACACTCTAGTGCACTCTACTGTCCTTGGCTCCGTACCTACCATCTTCATCATCTTTCTACCTTCTGTTCGAGTTCGTCCATCTTGTGCTCGCTCGAGTTCGTTAACCTTCAGCGGAAGATGTTTCTGTCACTCAAGATTCTAAAACGCAGCAACAGTTCTGAATCAACTCAAAAGTTATATTTTTCGAACGACGAAAGCCCGAAATCAAGAAACTGAATATTTGATACCTAGAAAATTGATTCATTCTTCCTCTTTAAAAATATTATCCTTCATTTACACAAACGGATAATCATTGTAAATTAAAGAAACGCGTTTCTAATTAATATTATCTATTTATCATCAAAAAGGATGAATTCATTAACATCGACTTTTCAAAGAGTATAAAAATCAAGATTAACTAAACAGGAGTCTTTTACCTCAAACTAAATAAGCTCATATCTAATGAATAACTAATGCCCCTCCAAACAAAAGTTGAGGCTCTACTAAATAAAATGGAAAGACACTAAAATATACATCAGTCAGGTTCTTTTTAATCCAGCGAAGCACTTAAATATATTAAATTACCTCCAGCACACAATTGCTCCAATTCATCTTCTCTTGTGTTTTATCTTGCAGGAGCTTTGAATTTGGATGTAGGTACAATAAATTTCCTCGCAAAACAGACATTACGAAGAAAAAGACTGATGTTGAAGTCTTTCCCCTCACATATGCATAATTCAAAGGTGCGCTTTTATTGATTGCAACCACTCCTCGGTTGTTGAAGGAAACAAATATCATTTGGAAACGGTTTAAATATGCTAATACAGCGTTCACATTGATGCAACTCCAATCACTCACTGTAGGATACGTTACGCACTTTCCTACATTTGTTACTTATAATTTAAATACACTGACAGTTTTATAGAAAGAATCACACTATGTATTTACTTTAACGCTTATCTTAAAAAGAGAACAAAATTCACGAATTTTTCACGAAAGTAGCTGTAAGAAATACGTAACTGTATTGAGAGCATATAACTGTACGTCAATACGTAGATGATCTAAAAATATGAAATAAAATTTCACTTACAGCACCTAAAGAAGAAGTTGGTTATAAATAATATGTACAAGAGAATATTATTCAGCCTGCAATAGTGTTTCAATTTCTTTCATAATTATTGATCACTGTTCGAATCATTCAAGCTATAGAGTGTTTTCGATATTCTCTTGTTTACTGTTATTCGGTAACCTCTTGTTTTTCGGCAATTATTTCAAAGGAATTTATTAATAAGAAGACATAATAGAAGCTAGAACAAGATTCAAAACATCAGCTAGAAAAGTTTTCCAAAGAATTTATTTGGAAAGTTCGAAAATCATGTGAATTTTGCTCTAAAATATTGAGTTAGAGAGAGAGAGAGAGAATATTATTGTTTAAAATTGGATAATATTTTCGAAAGCTGTTCCAGGAGAGCTAATTGGGCTGGAAAATACCAATTGTGATTCGAAAATCCAGAATTTGATTCGAAAATTCAGAATTTTATTCGAAAATTCAGAATTTTATTCGAAAAAACAGAATTTAGTTCAAAATTACAGAATTCGGTTCAAAAATACAGAATTCGGTTCAAAATACAGAAATTGGTTAAAAATACAGAATTTGGTTCGTAAATACAGAATTTTATTGAAAAATCCAAAAATAAATTCTAAAATTCGAAGTTTTATTCAAAATACAGAATTTCATTCGAAAATACAGGGTTTTATTCAAAATACAGAATTTCATTCGAAAATACAGGGTTTTATTCAAAATACAGAATTTCATTCGAAAATACAGGGTTTTATTCAAAATACAGAATTTCATTCGAAAATACAGGGTTTTATTCAAAATACAGAATTTCATTCGAAAATACAGGGTTTTATTCAAAATACAGAATTTCATTCGAAAATACAGGGTTTTATTCAAAATACAGAATTTCATTCGAAAATACAGGGTTTTATTCAAAATACAGAATTTCATTCGAAAATACAGGGTTTTATTCAAAATACAGAATTTCATTCGAAAATACAGGGTTTTATTCAAAATACAGAATTTCATTCGAAAATACAGGGTTTTATTCAAAATACAGAATTTAGATCGAAAATCCACTATAATTTTTTTCGAAAATCCAGATTTTTTTCGAAAATACTTAATATTATTTGAAATACAGAATTCGGTTCAAAAATACAGAATTCGGTTCAAAAATACAGAATTTGGTTCAAAAATAAAAAAATTTGGTTCGAAAATAAAGAATTTGGTTCGAAATATTGAATGTTGTGAGAATATCAATTTGGTTCAAAAATACCGAATAAGGTTGTTAATTCCAAATTAGGTTGGAAGATACCTAGTTTGGTTCAATGATATCGAATCCAAGGGGAATAGTGTTCGAAGACACTGACTACAAGAGGTTCGAATTCCCCACGACAAGACCGAATTACCACAGTTGTGGCGGGGCTGGAACTTCATTATTCTGCATAGAGTGAACTCATTTGTCTCTGGCAGAAGCAGACGGGGAAAAACTTTCACTTATGGAAGAATTCCTGGAATTAAACGATAACACTTTATTTGGAAATGAAGTTCATGCATCACTGCAGTCGAGTGGAATAAAGAATATTATGCGAACAAGAGCTTTTTGGTACTTTTTATGGTTACATGGAAGATCTTTCCAACAGAGTTTGTTTGTTGTTTTGAATTCATTGCAAATGTAGGTAGAATGGACGTTTTCTTGTATTTTTTAAGATTAAATCTTTTTAAATATTTATTGTTTTTTTATATGGTTACATGGGAGATTTTACCTACAGAGTTGTTTGTTGTTATGAATTCATTGCAAATGTAGGATGAATGGACATATTGTTTGGATTTTAGATAAAATCTATTATGAAATTCTTATCGAATTTCTTATTGAAAAAGTAATTTTTGTGATTTTTTTTTGATAAGGGACCGAATAGAATATACTGTTTTGGAATATTGTGAAATATTATGAAATTATGAATATCTTGGAAAAAATGCGAATATATTGAAAAAAATGAATATTTTGAAAAAAAAATATCTCTAAAGTATATGGAAAAATGGACTGTTTTGAAACAATTTAAAATGTATTTATTAACCATATGAAATATATTTCACAGAAAATAAATTACTCTACATTCATTATCACAATATTTTGCCGAAATATAATAATTTAAATTGATTGATTGTTATTAGCCAGTCTTCAATGGAATCCCAACTGAATACTCTCTCTTCAACCCGAGAGGCTCTCGAGTGAGAGTTAATCATCCCCATCGTTTGAAGAGTGACATGCCTGATTTTCAGAGCTAGGGCCGTACACACATAGGGTTTTTACAGTCTTTCCATCTGACTACTTTCTAAGCTCCTCCTACTTTTTCAACGAGAATTTAAGAAAAAAAACTATTAAATAATTATATATTCCAGTTGGTATCCATGATACCTACAGGTATCATGGATACCAACTGAAATAAATTATAATTTTTATCGTTTTTTCTTATATTCTCGTTGAAAACATTTAAATCTCTAACGACCGACGACTTTTGTGGAGGACATTAGAAATACATCAAATAACGTCTAAATCTATTCAATATAATCATATTCTAGCAATAAGAAGAGTACAAATTAATGTATGCAATGCCACATAATGATTTGAGATTTTGAACCACCTAAATTTTTTCCCAAAGGGGGAAATAATTAACATATACCTACTTGAAAACGTTATCTATCTAACATTGCTCTATCGTAAAAATTATTTTGGACCTACAACATGTCATGGGCGGTGAAGGGTTAAACACATCCCATAGATGTGGATTTGATCCCAGATATCAAAGACGGAGAGACCCGAGTAATCAGTAAACTCGAGGCTAATTTTTTTCTCCCGCCCGTCCGCCCTTCGTTCTTTTGTGATGCAAACTTTGCTGATTTTATTCATCAAAAGAGTCACGAAAGATCTGAGTCAAGCGACGCACTCTCAGTTATGACTCGTCATGACCTCTCCAACGAACTTGAGAATGAGAAGAGCCTTTGAAGGTTTATTTCTAATTTGGCCTGAGAGTACCTACCTACTCTCTAAGATATCAATAACACTTCACTCCTAAAACTTGTGATTAGTCATAATTAGGGTAGTGATAATATGCTTTTAAGATCATAGATCTCAAGAATAGACGAAATGAAATGGTATCGAATACTATATACCGCTGGTGTAGAACCATTCAATACTCTTTCATTCTCTCCGTCTATAATATTCCCAGGATCTATTATTTTAAAAGCATATTGTCACAACTGTAGTCATTTATAATTCATTCCCATAAGATCGAAGATGTGGAACCGTTCGATAATTTAGAACAAATCCTTACATTGGAATAAATTTTTCATTACAATCAAAATGAACGAAAAAAAAAAACATCTTTTTCACTCCGAAAAAAACCATTCCGCATTTTCCACGTTTCGAATTATTTATTGAAGCAAAAGAAGGACATATTCATATGTATTCTTTAGGAGCTAATCAGCAAGTGACAATGAGGCTATTGTGAAGACACCTCCTATCTAACATAGGTGGTACAAGTTGCACTGAAAAGCGCTCTTCATTTCACGGCTATGGCACCGAGAGAAAAGATGGCGACTGTCATTCGCGAGTGATAAGAAAAATACGGCAAATCATCACAACAGTTTATTAGTAGTCCAAATATTGGTTAAAATAGATTAAATAATACTTTCAGCATATACACCAAAAAAATATATTAGCTAATGGGGTTCATTTGAATAAATGATGTAGGTTGATTTAAAGAATTATAAATTAAATTTTTATGTAGGGTAAGTTCTGAGTAATCGGACAGTTCCACATTTTCGAAAATATAAAAATATAATTAGAAATTAAATAATGATTTATTTTTGTTCTTACATGATCGAAGATGTGGAACCATTCGTTAACTTGTAATTTACCCTACATACAATCAAAATTAAATAAACAAAGTACTACCATTTAGTTGAAAATACATATTTTTACATCGATCGAAAATACATAATATTAAATTCTAATACTGATTTTACGTCCAAATTAACTACTCATTTACCAATATTTTCCACTCCAAGATCAGATAGCATACTTCACAGTGTGCGAGAGAAATATTCCGCGGAAATATTTATTGAAAACAGCAAAAAGTTCGAAAGCGAAAGAAGTCCCTCGAGCCAAACTTTCTAGACGGCTTATCACAGTTCTTCTTTGACTAAATATTTGAAAACGACCAAACATTATTTGCACTTTGCCGCAACTTTTCACCAATAGATTATCCAAAATACTTCTCAAGCAGCGTATATATATATATTATATATATATATATATAGCTATATTACTACATTGCGGACAACCTTGAAAGTGGTAAAAACATTTTCCGAAGATTCGTCGTCGTTGAAAGTATTCGTGAGAAGTTGAAGAGGGGGATAGAAATTTAGAAAGAATTTTTCAGTCTATTTATATTTAGGATGCCGTATTTATATATAAATTATTTACTTTAAAACAAAAATTTATCTGAACAAATTTCCGTTTTTATTCTAATAGTATGAGAATTGTCCGTAGTCTTTGGTAGTTATAAAGGAATAACTACTCATTTGTGACCATGGCTACGGGTCACACAAATAGTAATAATTAATTATTTAATTTAGTAGGGGTTTAACGTCTGCTTCGGAACCAAAGGCTATATCACTGACGTCAAAAGGAAATTAAGTACAAGGGACTGGAAGAAGCAGTCAGAAAGGAAAGTGGCTCTAAGAACTAATAATTAAAACAAAATCTATAATTTTGTTTCATTACAGATTAAATCAGTATGAAAGTATTGTTAATACGTAATTGTATTTGAATATAATCCGAAACCAATTATAGTAATTCAATTTTCAAAGAAAGAACTACAGGTAGGTACTGTAATAGTAAATATAAATCTTTAAACCGAACACGGAGGGTGTCCTTATTTTGGGACAGCAATCTGTAGATGTGGCACATCAGCAAAGTTTAAAGTTGAGCAACTGTGTATCTACAGGTTAACCGAAGAAAATACCATAGATAATAAAAAGACTGTAAATCGCTACCTAACATCAGTGTCGGACCCAAAGGCCACATCCCTGACGTCAAAAAGGTTTAGCTACAAGAGTCTTAGAAGAAGCAGTCAGAGAGGAAAGTGGCTCCACAGTATAAAGAAATATTGAAAAACTGTTAATAAAAACACAGAGAGTTGTTAAAAGAAAATAGTAGAATGGAGAGATAAAATACGGTAAAGGGAAAAGCAAATAGATATTTATTTCTCTTTAACAACTTGCATTCTAACGATAAACCTCTATATTCTAAAACAATATAGGGTAAGTTCCGAATTATCGAACTGTTCCATATCTTCGATCATATCAGAAAAAATAAGATTTTCTCTCAAGATTTAAACTAGTTATTTCAATTGGTATCCATGATACCTGTAGGTATCATGGATACCAATTAAATGACGAGTTGATATGTTAAAAGAAAATATTATTTCATACTTATTTGTAGCTAATAGCTATGATCGAAGATGTGGAATCAAACGATAATTCAGAGCGCACCCTAACTAACTATTTATTTAACAATTAGTGACAAAGTTATAGAGCATTTTATTAGTCAAAAACATCTTAAATATCTAATAGCTACAATTACCTACCTACAGCTACAGTAAATAAATAAATATTTTCCTACTTAAATCAACCATATTCTGAAACAGGTGAGGAAAATAATTAAATTCTACTTTCAAATTATAGATAAAATGTGGCGTTATAGCCTTAATGATTATAGTGAAAAATGCTTTCATTTTATAAAAGGCTCACTAGTAGTTACATCAAATTTCATAAACTTTTTTAAATAATCATTATTGAATTGAGAAATCTCTGACTAACATAATCTGAATTCGAGAAAAGAAAAATGCATGCAATAGCTACTGTTTAAAAAATAATCTCTTGCCTATTGCTAAAGAAATCATGATTATAATCAAAATGTTGAACCATTCCCTACTAATAAAGAACAAAGTATCGATTATCTAAGTCCCTGTTTATCGATGACATGGATATCGATTACCAAAATCCCTACTTATCGAGTACACAAATGAGCACTTCACTAGGTTTGAGATTAATACTCCTGAACTTGATGTATCCCTCCTTGTGGTGCGAAGAAGCAACCACGGTGCCACCATAGTAGTAGTGGGAGAGATCACGGTGAATATCTCTGTTGCCGAGGTTGGCTACCATCGTGTACTTCTTGCGACGCGGGTAAAATCTCTCCATGATCAACACATCCGAATCTTCATAGCGAACCTTAAAAGAAAAGGCAGCAAGTAGCTAAATGTTTATGATTGAAATAGTGTCGACTGTCTTTTTATTTAAATTAGGAATAGGCCATATCGCTGAATTAAAAACAACAAAAGAATGACAGATGAGGGAGTTAGAGGACAAAGAGCTTTTAGCTAACTCTTCACTTTTTAATTAAGAAAATTTAAAAATTGAACGAAAGAAGCTATGTTATGTATGGTTAGTTGAATGTAGCAATTTCCATACTTACTCATGTTCAATAAGACCACAAATAGTTATAGGCAACGTTTCGAGCTATAGGACGGTTATACATTTTATATCCTGTAGCTAGCTAAGAGAATATATATCATTAATAGCTATTTAATATTAATTGTACCCTAAATCGTATCCATGATACGCACTTAATATAAACTATAGTAAAAAGCTAATCGTCTAGCTAATTAGCCATGATCGAAAATGTGGAACCGTCCGATAACTCAGAAGATAACCTAGTAGCTACCTAGCTATCTGAATTACCAAAATGGCTACTAGTTTTGTCATAGGTAGCTACATCTCAAGTTTCTCACCTTAGTGTTGACGTGTCCTGATGGATAGTCTCCTTCATAGTGGAACAAACCATTGATGAACAGAGGGGGCTAGAATGAAGAAAAAGACAAAGAAGTGATGATGGAAGCTCAATAGAAAGCCTTTAAAAACTTGGAACACATAAACTAGTAACTACATAGCTTGAGATGATTTCAGTTAATTGTGTGCCCCATTTGTGCTATTTAATATGGACAGCATTACATGTAGCTAGCTACTTATAAATGTAAAAGAATAGATAGCTATGTAGCCAATTTGAGTTCTAACTTATATTAACATTACCTATTGTTTTCATATTGAATTTCTTCCTGTTAAATTTTCTAATAAGCCAAACTAGCTACTACACAAATTCATTTTATTTTTAAATTAAAAAAGAAATATTAGCTGGCTATTAATATATTTCTTAGAGCCGAAACCTATGAGGTCTAAGAACACTCACCTGCTGCTGCTTGTGCTGTACCATGCTGATCAGAGCGTGCACAGATGAGTTCATAGCGTCGTGTACATTGTTCAGAGAGTAGTAGTTAGGGTCTAGAGGAAGGAACGGCTGAACACTGCCAAAAGAGGCAAAACTTTCAGCAGTCCAGGCCATTATTCCTGCCCAACTGAGACCCTGAAACAAAACACTTATTCAGGAATTTTCTTGGAAATAGCTAGGGTAAGTAATGAAATATCGGTAGTTTCACATCATCGGTCATAGCTACAGAAAAATTGATATAGTTATATATAGCTATAATTATTATTTTATTATTTTTATAATGGGTAGACATGCATGGTAACTGAAGGCATCATGGATATCCATTAAAATTAAATAACCATTATTAATATTAGCTATATCGTTTTTTCTAATAGCTAGCTACGACAAAGATGTGAAACCGACCGATAATTCGTAATTTACCATACTTTGTAGTATAAAGACTGGAAGACATTTACTAATCAACTAATATTTATGAACACAACTGTCAATAGAATCAATCAACACAACTGTCAATAGAATCAATCAACACAACTGTCAATAGAATCAATCCACACAACTGTCAATAGAATCAATCCACACAACTGTCAATAGAATCAATCCACACAACTGTCAATAGAATCAATCCACAAAACTGTCAATAGAATCAATCCACACAACTGTCAATAGAATCAATCCACACAACTGTCAATAGAATCAATCCACACAACTGTCAATAGAATCAATCCACACAACTGTCAATAGAATCAATCCACACAACTGTCAATAGAATCAATCCACACAACTGTCAATAGAATCAATCCACACAACTGTCAATAGAATCAATCCACACAACTGTCAATAGAATCAATCCACACAACTGTCGATAGAATCAATCCACACAACTGTCGATAGAATCAATCCACACAACTGTCGATAGAATCAATCCACACAACTGTCGATAGAATCAATCCACACAACTGTCGATAGAATCAATCCACACAACTGTCGATAGAATCAATCCACACAACTGTCGATAGAATCAATCCACACAACTGTCGATAGAATCAATCCACACAACTGTCGATAGAATCAATCCACACAACTGTCGATAGAATCAATCCACACAACTGTCGATAGAATCAATCCACACAACTGTCGATAGAATCAATCCACACAACTGTCGATAGAATCAATCCACACAACTGTCGATAGAATCAATCCACACAACTGTCGATAGAATCAATCCACACAACTGTCGATAGAATCAATCCACACAACTGTCGATAGAATCAATCCACACAACTGTCAATAGAATCAATCCACACAACTGTCAATAGAATCAATCCACACAACTGTCAATAGAATCAATCCACACAACTGTCAATAGAATCAATCCACACAACTTTCAATAGAATCAATCCACACAACTGTCAATAGAATCAATCCACACAACTGTCAATAGAATCAACACAACTGTCAATAGAATCAACACAACTGTCAATAGAATCAACACAACTGTCAATAGAATCAACAAAACTGTCAATAGAATCAACAAAACTGTCAAAAGAATCAACAAAACTGTCAATAGAATCAACACAACTGTCAATAGAATCAACACAACTGTCAATAGAATCAATCCACACAACTGTCAATAGAATCAATCCACACAACTGTCAATAGAATCAATCCACACAACTGTCAATAGAATCCACACAACTATCAATAGAATCCACACAACTGTCAAAAGAATCAATCCACACAACTGTCAATAGAATCCACACAACTGTCAATAGAATCAATCCACAAAACTGTCAATAGAATCAATCCACAAAACTGTCAATAGAATCAACACAACTGTCAATAGAATCAACACAACTGTCAATAGAATCCACACAACTGTCAATAGAATCCACACAACTGTCAATAGAATCAACACAACTGTCAAAAGAATCAACACAACTGTCAATAGAATCAACACAACTGTCAATAGAATCAACACAACTGTCAATATAATCAACACAACTGTCAATAGAATCAATCCACACAACTGTCAATAGAATCAATCCACACAACTGTCAATAGAATCAATTCACACAACTGTCAATAGAATCCACACAACTGTCAATAGAATCAACACAACTGTCAATAGAATCAATCCACACAACTGTCAATAGAATCAATTCACACAACTGTCAATAGAATCAATCCACACAACTGTCAATAGAATCAATCCACACAACTGTCAATAGAATTCACACAACTGTCAATAGAATTCACACAACTGTCAATAGAATCAATCCACACAACTGTCAATAGAATCCACACAACTGTCAATAGAATCAACACAACTGTCAATAGAATCAATCCACACAACTGTCAATAGAATCAATTCACACAACTGTCAATAGAATCAATCCACACAACTGTCAATAGAATCAATCCACACAACTGTCAATAGAATTCACACAACTGTCAATAGAATTCACACAACTGTCAATAGAATCAATCCACACAACTGTCAATAGAATCAATCCACACAACTGTCAATAGAATTCACACAACTGTCAATAGAATCCACACAACTGTCAATAGAATCCACACAACTGTCAATAGAATCCACACAACTGTCAATAGAATCCACACAACTGTCAATAGAATCAACACAACTGTCAATAGAATCCACACAACTGTCAATAGAATCCACACAACTGTCAATAGAATCCACACAACTGTCAATAGAATCAACACAACTGTCAATAGAATCCACACAACTGTCAATAGAATCCACACAACTGTCAATAGAATCCACACAACTGTCAATAGAATCCACACAACTGTCAATAGAATCAACACAACTGTCAATAGAATCCACACAACTGTCAATAGAATCCACACAACTGTCAATAGAATCAACACAACTGTCAATAGAATCCACACAACTGTCAATAGAATCCACACAACTGTCAATAGAATCCACACAACTGTCAATAGAATCAACACAACTGTCAATAGAATCCACACAACTGTCAATAGAATCAACACAACTGTCAATAGAATCCACACAACTGTCAATAGAATCCACACAACTGTCAATAGAATCCACACAACTGTCAATAGAATCCACACAACTGTCAATAGAATCCACACAACTGTCAATAGAATCAACACAACTGTCAATAGAATCCACACAACTGTCAATAGAATCCACACAACTGTCAATAGAATCCACACAACTGTCAATAGAATCAACACAACTGTCAATAGAATCCACACAACTGTCAATAGAATCAACACAACTGTCAATAGAATCCACACAACTGTCAATAGAATCCACACAACTGTCAATAGAATCCACACAACTGTCAATAGAATCCACACAACTGTCAATAGAATCCACACAACTGTCAATAGAATCCACACAAATGTTCATAAAATTCACACAAAGCTAGTCATTCTTGATAGCACGATGACACTAGTGACCATACCTTCATATCAGCGGGTGCAGTCACGTCAACCTCGTCTCCATAGTAAATGGACGCAGTACCCGGTAGAAAGAGGAGCATGAGTGTCCTGCCTACAGAGCTCCATGCCCCAGGGGCATGAGGCGCCTCTTGAGTGTGTAACTGAGTCTGTTGAGACAGCTCGGCAACCCGGGGTCTGCCCACACCGCAAACACTCCACAGCAACCATGGTGCAACCTCGTTACCTGACAGTTCTAAGGCTGACTGAATCTGAAAATGGATTAAAATGTTAGCTACAATTTCCATTTTATTAGTTGCCCGAAAGATCAAAGGGAGGTACAAAATTTGTTTCATTCTTTAATGAACACGTGCTAAATGTGTAAAATTGTTACTATATTCCCATGTAGCTACGAGTTTAAAAAATTCAATAAAGCTATTATTAGCTAGCTATTATAAAATGATAGTAGCTATAATTTAGCTATATGAACCCAATGGTGCAGGCCCCTAACCTGGTCTTTGACAGCTAAGGGAGAGTCCAACAGTTCCAGTTCTTCCTCCATGAGGTGGGCTGAAGACCTCAGACGCTGGGAGAAGTAGTCCTTATCCTTCAGAGTCTCGTTGTGAGAAATTGAGTCCTGAGAAAAGGTGGAAATATCTTAGAAAAATTTTCTGCGAGATCTACTATTCAGCACAGAGTAGATACCATAAAGAAATTTCTTTAAATTAGTCTCCGGTATAAGTCTGTTTACATTTTCTGACAAATAGGTAGCTACAAAAAACTATAATAAAAGCTAAAGATTTAACTTTCCATGATAGCTACCTAGCTACAGAAAGCTATCAAGGATAGCTACCAATTAAAATAATTATTATTAGCTATAGCTAGCTAGCTACATTTCTTTCTTACGTGTCCGATAATGTTAAACAGCTACTTATGATGCAGATATACAGATCTTCTCAATGAAATGACATAATGCTCCACTACTCACAGTATCTCAACTGACTCTTTCACTATAAAGGACTCCATTATGTAAGTTATATAGCTACCTCCAGTGTACTAGCTAGCTACTCACGGTGTCTCTGCCCCTGTCCATCTCCATCCTCAGATCATTCTTCAGTTGCTCAAAGTCAGGCATTGCCTGCAGCAGTTTGGTGTTGAGGATCAGCACCCTTTGCTGTCTCCCCACACGGGGTGAAGCGTCCAGGTAAGAACGCCAGTGTTCTACAGCAGAGGTGATCTGGGGGAAAGGGGAGGTAATTACTTGAGACATGATAGATAGCTACCTACTAACAAGTTATCTTATTAGCTGTTAGTATGAAACCATAATGAATTCGAATAATTTCTAAAAACACTTTAAATCCTTTCAAAGATCTAGCTATGAAAAGGATTTCAAACACATAAAATGATATCGAACCCTATAATCATTTCCCCACCTCTTCAACAGTCTCATCAGTGACAAGTTGGTGCAGGTCTGGTAGAGAGAAGCCGTCTATTCCAAGTTTGGTCCAGAACTCCACCCCCCGGGTAACTTCTTTGAGCACCTTAGGCACGTCAATGGAAGGGAGGGAGTTGGAGCGAGAGTAGGATGCAGATATTCCTAAAATTAATAGCAATGAACATTATAGCATAAATCATTAATATGACATAGAATATAGCTATACGGAGTAGCTGATAACAAGTTAGAAAAGATGTTCGTAATTTGACAAATTAACTGACTATTTTAATTGGTTTCATGATACCTAACTGCAACGATATAATAATTATTAATAGCTAGCTATTAAATCTTTATTTTTATTGGTATATATGATACCTTCAAGTAGCTATCTTAATTAGGTAGTTACCAATTAAAATAGTGATTTAAGATTCAAAAATCAATATTTTTCGTAGGTAGCAAATCGAAAGTGTAGAACAGTGCAATAGCTCTGAACTTACTCTATCTCCCTCTATCAAACAGGTCTATCTCACCAGGTACATTGACATCAGTGGTTGGTATGCCTGTAGACACGGGTAGATCCAACACCAGTTTCATGTTCCTCTCGTGCAACAGAGCGGCTAGAAGTTGCACTTCCCCTGAACTGCCGAGGGAACCGACTACTCGAGTCAAGTTCCACGCAACACCTGAAATGGAAGTAGACGGTTAACGTTGTGATAAGTAGTCGACAAGAAGCTAATTAGTGTAGTGGTTTCTGGTAAAGAAACAGAACCCAAAAAGGCCCAGTTAACAGCAGGAATTTATACAAGTTCTTGAATTTGTTGTTGCGCTACTTTCATCAAACGAAAATGAATGAAATTTACCATATTTATAGAAGATATCGCGATCTTTCTAATGGTATAATCGGTTTCCCGAAATTATTACTCTTTCACTATTAAAAAACGGGTGAAATTAATTACCCCGAAACTCTGAGTGCGTTGGAGTGTGTAGCTACAATTGTTTTTCAATAAAATTGAATAGCTATAGCTAGCTACTTAAATTTTGTAGAATCAACAATTCGGGTGTGGATTTCTGGTAAAAAATCAATTATTGAAGTAGCTAGCTATTGATTTCTGGTAGAAAATCAACAATTTCGGTAGCTAGCTACCCAACTAGAGAAAAAAATAGACAACAGGGGTTTCATTGAGAACGAATTAGCAGTACCAAGATATATCTCAAAAACTTGTACATTTTACAGGCAATGTTTGTCAGCTATATTTTCACTAAATATTCCTCCCATCAAAACAAACCAACTGGTTGTCACAACTAACCAACGGGTGCCGTAGTTTTCTCCAGTACCTCCAGTCTATCAGGCTGAGGGACCAGTACTCTACTGTACAGGTTGGAGGCGTGGTCAAACATTGGGGCAAGACGCACGAACGAGACTCCAAGTTTCTAAAAAACAAAGGATCCACTATCATTCACAAAAATAACAAACTACAAGTCGACTAGGTCTTTGATACTTCTCAGGCTATATTTAAACTATCCATGATCTTGTTTTAATTTTACTGGGAAACTTAGCTAATAACCAAATTAAGTCTACAGAACAGAGGATGAACTCTTGACAAAGATGGCAAAATATAAGTCAGCTAGATCTTACTTTATATTTAAACTATCCATGATCTTGTTTTAATTTTACTGGGAAACTTGGCTAATAACCAAAATAATCTCAAAGAATGTAACAATTTATTGGCAATATTTGGCACCTAGCTACCTACTAGGTAGCTAGGTACCTAGCTACCCAAAATGTAGAACTCTACCGTTGGTACCTAGCTATTTTATGAATAGCTATATCTTTCAATATAGCTAGCTAGATCGTTTCTTAGGTAGGTAGCGCTAGCTACAGACTATTTTCATTCTATCCGTCTCTTACCTAACTAGTCTATTCTAGAAATGTAGTAGAATAGCCAACCAGTTATTATTAGCTATAGCTACTTCATACAATAGCTATTTTTCATTGGAAAAACTTCTGATAGCTAACTAGTCATTAAAAGCTGCACGTTAGTTATTGTAGTTAAGATATTACATTGAAGAGGGCTACCTGCAAGTACCTAGTCTATGTATCACATTACCATCCACAAATAGGCTAGCTATCCCTATTTTGTAGTCAGAATAGCTAATTAGTTACTATTAGTTACACTTCATACAAGATAATACATAGGAGTAATTTCAGACGGTTACCTGCAAGTAGTCTATCTTAGACACGACTCCCTGTAGATCCCCAATACCGTCACCATTGCTGTCCTTGAAAGAAGGCACCAGAATGTGATAACTGCTCCTGCCTTGCCACCACTCTCTGCAAGGATCACATTCGTGTCCCTGTGGCATCTGCAATGCGAAAAAACATTAATGATGTCCCACTAAATGTTGAGAAATAGGTAGCTAGTAGCTAATTCAATTATTGCTACTAACCCATCCATCTAACAAACCTAACCATGTAGCTAGCTAACAATCTTATACATGTAACAATCTTATCCACTTAAGATCCCTTTCCATGTAGCTGACAATCTTTTCCAATATCCATGAAACAATCCTAGCTATCCATTAAAGAACCTAACCATTCACCAATCCTATCAACCCCAACCCTACCATTGTAGCTAACCAGCAAGCCGTTCTAAACCTCACCTGCACCAGCAAAGCAACCCCAATAACTAGCAAAGTGAACAACACGGCTAGGTTGACGAGAGCGCAGGAGTTGCGGATCTTGAACCAGTTCCACTGTACGTAGAACGCATCCTTGTACTTCACATCGATGTTGATGTTCGCAACGAGCCACCGATCAGAGGTGATTGAAGGCTGTCAAGAAAATGTGATATTTTTCATTTATGAAGATGAATTTAATGAAAAACTTAGAAGACTTGGTTAGTTAGTTACTAGTTAACCATATTAAATGTAAAATCTAGTTAACTACATGCACATTAAAAATAAGGTAATCACAGCTAGCTAAAACAAATTGAATTGCCAAGTGAAATTTGAAATAGATCTCGGGTAAGTTCAGAATTATCGAGATAGGAAAAAATTAAGCTAGCTATAGCTACCTAATCATTATTATATAACTAACTACATATTTTATACTGGCATACTCCACTCTTATTACATCTTCCACTTATGAACTCTGAACTTATCCTAAAATCAAATTCGGTGACCTGTTCAACACGTTCCCCGCGTATGCTCATTCGCAATCAAATCCGCTATTGTGTCACATTTTTTTTGATGTATTAGCGAGTGTGTTGTCATATAGCTAGCTATTATTACAGTAATTTGAAACAAAAAAATGCGTGGTACAAATATGGTACAATACGCAAATAGAAGGAACTTGTTGAAGTATATTACGTATCGTAACATATGTGTACCATGTGTTTTACAGGCTAATCTCGCAATGACTAGTAGCTATGTTCTTTTATTTTTTATTGCTTTTTGTGTTATAAACTAGTATATAAGCCATTAATTCTTTCTCCATTGGTTTCAACATCATGGATGCTGGGTCGTCTTACGGAAAACAACAAAACACAAGTAAATTGGTTCATTTTCCCTCGATAGATCATCACTGATCTTTTTCCTGAGAAATATGATGAAAATGAATTAGAAAGTGATTTTTCGGGTGATCAATTTTCGCAAGAACCTTTAGTACTACAATCTAGTGATTCTGATGATGTTTTTGGTGAGGATACATCAACTACTATCTCTGCGAATCCTATTTCATCTCAAGATGATGCGCCACTAAATCTGGATCAAGGAAATGAATGGCAGGCAATGAGTGACTGCAAGAGATCGTCTATTCTCCTTCTTAGGAAATGAACAATTTATGGTTTATTTAGTAAAATATTGTTCAGTTTGTAAAGTTTATGTTTATATCGTATGCATTTTTATATTTTGTTATCCGAGTATTGTTCATATTTCATTAATTTTGAGGAAAATATATTTTTATACTTTATGAATTGTTCAAATGTATCGTTTTTTGATTGATTTTTTTCCTAATATAGAGGATGAATATAATTGTAAAATTGGAAATGACTAAATTAAATATTTAGTTTTGTTATTTATGAATTTTTGACTATTTTTGTAATTTTAGGAAAAAGTAAATTTCTAATTTAGAAAATGTTTTAAGAGGGCAATGTATTTGTTTTGATAGATAAACATTACATTTTTTGAATCATCTGAAATCTATTTATGTATTCCTAACCCTGGAATAATCAAATGAAGCTAAGTTTTCATGTTTTTTCCATTTGTTCAGATGTATGTAAATTTGCTGACTTGGGCCACATGTGTACACCAATACGCGATTGTGGATAGTACCTCATGGTACACATGTGGTACAATACGCGGGGAACGTGTTAAATGAAGAAAATTAATTAGTGGCTATCTAGCTAATAAACTACTAATAGTGGAAAATATATAAAATGTTCTTACCACAATGCAAAATTCACAACGGTGAGTAGGTAGCTAGCAGGTATAACTCAAAACAGTCAAAAGGTTGAGGGATGAGGTCAAAAACACACAGAACTGATAAAAAAAAATTAAAAACATAAAAATTGAAAAAATCATTAATAAAAATAGAAAAAAGGAGTGAAAGAGTGGATAGAATGTCATTCTGTTATTGTGATTGGAAAAGAGTGAACAAAAAATGAGGATAAAATATAGCTACAGCTAGCTAGAGGATAGTTACTAGGATTAGCTATTTAATGCATGGTTTGTACTAGTTAACAATGTTGTCATTTTAGCTAGAAAATTGCAGTATAGCTAATTGCAAGAACTGATAAACAGAAGATGTTTTAATACCTTTTCCTTTTCCACAAGATCCTCCTTAATAATGTTAAGGGGATCGAGTTTGTCAGACTGTAACGTGGAACAACAAAATAGCTATAGAAGAGATGAGGAATGTAACAGTACAGCTAGGTAGAGCATACATCTGGTTAATACACCAATACATTGAATTTTTACATCGAGTAAAAGCATAGCTGATGATTAGGGTTGTGACAATATGCGTGTAAAATCATAGATTCTGAGAATATTATAGACGGAGAGAATTAAAGAGTATTGAATGGTTCTACACCAGCGGTATATAGTATTCGATACCATTTCATTTCGTCTGCGATATTCTTAAGATCTATGATCTTAAATGCATAGTGTATAATTAAATTATTCCAGTTACCTATGCCCGGTAGCTACACATTAGTTGTCAAACACTTTATCAAAACTGAAATGTTTCTTCAAACATATTTTAGTGTTTGTGATCAAATGCTTTCATGATGGCTTTTTGTCAAACTTGATTAAAGGCAGTTAGCTAGCTATTGAATTTAAATTTGTCAAGAAATTAGTAGTTAGCTAGCTATATCAGAAAATATATTATTAATTAGCTAGCTAGCTACTTTGATATATAATTATATAATAACTTTTTGTTCAATTCTACAATGTGTGAAACTAAACATTTTTCTAGGATGCTTCCTCTTTTCAAACTCTAGATTTTAAGTGCAACACTAAAATTGAACGGTTTCAATCAGTTTGACCAAGTGTTCGATAGCTAATGTGTAGCTACGAGGCAATCATATCAGATGCTAACATCAAAATTTTTGAATATCCCTTAGCTATATGACAAAAAACACATTCACAATAATTAGTCACACCGTGTGAAGTAGCTATCTGAAACACAATAAATAGTACATAAAAAGCATCAGAAGATACAAAAATGCATCAGAAGATACAAAAAAGCATCAGAAGATACAAAAATGCATCAGAAGATACAAAAAAGCATCAGAAGATACAAAAAAGCATCAGAAGATTCAATAGGATGAGATATCATAATTTCAACACAAGAATTATTTAATTAGCCACTTGATTTATAAAACCCTCACGTGCGGAAAACAGACCCAAGAATAGCTATTTCTTAGCTACAGAAATTTTACACCTATCAAATATTGCAATAGCGCCTTATAGCCTGAAAATTCATACACCTCCCCAAAAATTAGAGAAAACAACTAAAGCATTTTCTAATTTGAATTTTGAAAATTATTGTTTTACCAGTGGACCATTTTGGTACTTGTATTATTTTCAGCCTTTGTCATCAGATTGGTTGGTTCTTAGTAGATAGTTAGTTCAATCAATGTAATTTTATCACATTGTCATAGGCTACTCACTCACATTTTGGTGAATATTCTTTTTAAATTACTTAATATTTTAATAAGAAAGTAGCTAGATAGTAAGTTAATTAGTTCAATCAGAATGATTAGAGAAGCTACAGTGTCAATTCTCACTCTAATTTTAGTTGAGGTTTAAAGTAGCTAGCTATCTACTTAATTAGGTAATTAAAAAATAGCTAATCAAGGTAGTTAGCTGCTACTCACTCTAATTTTGGTTGAGATATTGTGCTCCTGTCCCAACTGCGTGTAGTGCACCACAGTCTGTTGCTGCGGGTTAAGAGGCTGGTACTGATGGTGGGCGTGAATGGAGAGCAAACCTAACTGCTCCTGAGTGTCTGAAGGAGTGCCTGAGTCACTGGGACTTGGACTTCTACTTCCTACACCTGTGTGACACACAAAAAATGAAAACTAAAGCTAGAGGGAAAAAATAGACGCACTTTAGATTGAGGAATGTGACCATCAATCCATAATTCTAATTTTGTAACTTAAAAATATAAAATAATATTATAAAAGAAGCTAATAACAAATTTAAAATAAAATATGTCATTACCTTGCTAGCTATATAGCTACTTCTATAGCTAACTACATTCAATCTAGTTAGCTATACAAATGTACTTGCTGTTAGCTGTATGAATATATTTCGGTAGCTAGAGTTACCATTGTGATCAAAAATAACAAAAATTCATGATCAAATACAGATTTGATCTTTTCTATATAATTCTCACATGTAGCTAGATTTACTTTAGATTATTTTTAACCATTCAGTGGTCATCGAGAACAGGATTTTATATCCTATTTAAATGATGGAATATGGTCATTTGCCACATAGGTAGCTAGCTGAAGAATGATATAGCTAGTTGGTAATATATATTAGCTACTACACATCAATTGAATGATAAATTGTTTTTTTTCAGTTGAAGACATTTATGTAGCAAGCCAGCTACATGATAGAAATATGACCTACCAGATGTTTCATTTTGGATGAAGAGGGACTGGTTATTAGGGACTACTTCAGTAGGTATTTGAGCATCAATCTCTGTAAAATAAAGTTAATATTAAACTATTTCCCTTAAATTGCTTCCTTTAAATTAAATTTTCAAGCACTTTAAAGCAAAAAGATAAACTCCTGAGATATGAAGTAATCAAGGAGCTAATTGGGACATGAATTAAAAAATGCTCTCTAGTTATAGAAGAGTTTTCTATGTTTAACTTATAGAAAATGATATACGTCAAGAATTGCGTCATAGTTATACCTCAATGACCATAGTTTTCTATGATTCTAATCATAGAAAGCAATCTAGTGCACTTGAGATATGAATTGGCTCTTTTATAGCTATCTCTTGAGATTAGCTAACTGTGATAGCTTTCTACTAGTTAGCTATAGCTACACCAATAAATATAATTTAGATCAAAATCAATGCATGAAGCTAAATATCAATTCTGAAGCATCAAAGAAGTTAACTAGTGTGTGCTAATGACCTCTGTTCATCTCATGAGATGGCATCATGTACGCCATGTTAGAGAGAGGAGAGTGGTGTATGGGGTGTCCGACCAAGGAATTCACTATTGCAGGAGATGAACCACCATCCAAAAGAAGTTGGCATGACTCATCATCATCTGACTTACTGCAGAAAGAAGATAGGTATAATTAATACTAATATAAAAAAAAGATGAGGACACATTAAAAATAAATAATCTTCTGCATCTAGGTTGCTCTTAGTATTACTGCTACAGAGCAACAATTTAATTTTATTAGGGGTTTAACGTCTGCTTCGATCAATTCTGATCATATCGCTGACGTCAAAAGGAAATTAAATGCAAGGGACTAGAAGAAGTAGTCAAAGAGGAAAGTGGCTCCATGAACAAAGTCACTTTCCACTGTCAGTGACAAAGCTCATGGATGCAGAAAAGCTACTCTGTGAATGCAGTCACTTACCAAGGAATGTGACGAAACATGACACAAGCACCAGTGGCTGCACTCACGGATGGAAGAGGAAAATGAAGAGGTGATAGTAAATGAAGCCTATGAGCCTTCCTAACATAAAAATCTAAGACCTTGTAGTTGAAGAGCATAACCCCAACACTATCCTCTAAAACTGCAAGTAGCGTTAAAAAAATTATTATTATTGAGAGGATCCCCGCACGCCGTTGTGAAAGCGGGAGAGCCCCTCAGGCCGCAGGTGGGCCCATCTGTACTAAATCCCCATTGAACCGATCTAGTTAAAAAAATGATAAACATAGTAAAAATGAAAAAAGACAATCCATAATCCAAATTACAACAGTTTAGGGCCTAAGGGACGCCACCCCCCTTCTCTTCCATTCACCACAGACAACTTCAGGATAGAGCCCCTGGAGGCACAGAGCAACAAACATTTCAAGCAAAACAATAACATGACATTGACAACAACAACATAACTAGGCAGCTACCTAATTGAATAAATAGATGGATGGCAAAAAAACAATAAGGATGATTGAAATGGCTAAAGAATCTAGATATAAATCATATGATAATTTATTTTTTTCATTTCAGTAATTATTTTGGTAAACTCTTAGTTTAGTTGACCCTTGGATAGGATCAACTAAACTAGGAAGCGGGTATATAATATAAAAGGAAATTAATATTTAAATTATATTTTACATATATTAATTGAGATTAAAGATCCATTAACAAGACTAGAAAGTTCAAATGACAGTTTACAAATTGAAAACATTTTCTTGAACAATTGAAGAATGGAAAATATTTTAAAAGTTCATATTTTTTCAATCATAAGACATTCTCTTGAATAGTAGATCGGTATAATAGATATATATTATTGATATTACATTCAAATAATATTTAATTTTCATTTAAATTTCAATTGTAAAAATCATAAAATCATGAAATAATTTTTTTATTGTTCAATGTAGCTATAGCTAATATAAGATTTATATACCCGCTTCCTAGTTTAGTTGACTCTTGGATAGGGCAACTAAACTAGGTGTTTATCATTATTTTTTCACATTTGCCATTTTGTTTTCATATAAATTCAAGCTAAATTAGCTATAGCTACATTTCCTAACATTGAGGTAGGAAATTAAGAAAATGCACTAGGATAAGAGACGCTCTCTTTAAACCAACCTACCCTAACAAAAGCAGCTTTTAATTAACCTTACCTGCACACATTTTGAGCAATGTATGTAGGATCATCAGAGTCTACATAAGTTGTATCGGAATTAGCAACATCAGCAGAATCATCCGACTGAAGTACGTCCGTATAGTCTTCGGATGGCATATCCGAACCTTCGTTAGGTATTCCCATCATTGATTCATCACCTTGTCGCTCATAATTTATACTCGATAAACTGTCATCATGAATATCCATTAGCAAACTATCTCCTTAGAAATTTAAGGAAAATGAGCTGAAAATATGAGAAAAAAAATTAATCAATGAATTGTAAAAGATATGTTACATACAAATATCAGTTACCTATAACTTTAAATTTCTAATCAATACATAAAATTAGGGATCAGATTTTATTCAGACTTATAATCTCATGAATCTTAGAATTTAGAAATAGGTTCCATATTTTGCAATTTGCTAAGATATAAAAGTAACAGCTTTTCAAAATACTAAATAGTTAGCTATAGCTATACCTATCTTACATAAACATTTCTGAAAGTCAGAGGCCACATGGCCCATTATGGACATTGTTACTTTTCATATTAGCTACATCTATATATTTTAAGGAAAATTTGTCAGAGAACTTAAACTATTTATTGTACACTGCCATTAATATTGTCTTTGAGGACTCAGTCATTCAGAATAGCCCCTCTGCAGAATAATTTCCTGCAGTCTGGCCATACAGGCAGCAGGATTAATCCACAAATCTTACAACCAGTCTGTATATTATAGTAAATTGAAAACTAAATTCTACCGACTAGTCAGGGATCGGGGGAATTTTTTCCCTTAGAAAATAATATTCTAGAAAAGTCTGTGGTTTTAAGCTACTTACTATGGCTAGCTATATGAGGAAAATGTTGGTGGATCGGCCAAATACCTACCATTAATTTAGCTGCAAGAGCCAGTCTGAAAAGTATAGCAGGACTAGTTTGTATTTGGTGCACAAAAACCCACTGACTTATTCAAAACCTGAAAAAATCCACTAACATATTTGTCTGATCCACCAACATTTTCCCCATTTAGCCACCAAAAATTAATGGGTAAGATAAGAATAAATGGTTATTTAACCAAGTAAAATAGTATGGCTGATAAACTCTCCATTTGTCTCTCCAGCTCTCCAAAAAATCACACAATTTCTCTCCAAAATGATCAAATTATCAGAATTTCTCTCCAAAATAGCATTGTAGCATAGGAGAGAAATAGATATTTCTCACCATTTGCAATTGAAGGGCTCAAAATAACTGACATTTTTAACATTTTCTGTGCGATTAATCCTTAATTTACTTTGATGATTTTGAGTAAGGTACTGTGTTCTTAAGTGGTTACCACACCCCAGTCTGTATATCATGGTAAATTCCACCAACATGTCGCTAGAATTTGATTCAAAAATTAATTTATATATCAAAAAAAGGGTTTTACCAAAACAAATATAAACCTTACTACTAAACTAAGAATCCAGCTTCTAAAGTGAAAAAATGACAATGTCTGATTAGACCTATTTAATTACATAGAACCTATAACTCTCTGCTCAATTATTATCACGTTGGTTATTTACTCAACTTTTGATTGTCGTCCGTTGAATGTGTGATTAATACCCCTCATGGCTTTAATATTACGTGATCTATAATTTATCACTGATAAAAGTGATAATTCACTTCACCAATAAAGTTATTAGATGATAGAAAGGAACAAGAGAAAGGACGTCCAATTATCCCGAGAGGCAAAGGTATTAATGAGGGTAGAGGGAAAGTTGTTACCCGCACAGGGCGTTAAGACTCGTACCTAAAGGGGGGTGTAGGGATGGGTTACGTGCCTTTTGTACTGCCTACCACACTAGCTGTACAGTCTGCTACAATAGAACACTACCTATGTACTGCATACTATATAATATAATCTTTATAAGTTGTATCATAACATATATGCCCCTCCCTTTTAAACGTTTACATCGTCCTCGATGTACATTATTAGAGGACAGAGTTAATTAAAGTAATTGGCAGAGAGCAAGAGACAAAAGTATTTAACAAAATATCATAATGGACATAAAGTCAAAAGACTATAACATTTCACAGAATAACATATTATGTAACGAGAGACACAAACCAAATAAATGAAACATTATATTGCTAATCTAGCTTATATTCATTCAAAAAATTATGGCAATTTTACATAGCGTCAGATCGGGTAGCATTGCGCACCTCAACATTCCGGGTGAAGTTGCGCATTGGTAATTGATGGCGAATGCGTAAAAATATTTCAAATCTGACAACACCATTGGAAAGAGCAGCTCTTAAACCCCCAAGTCCATAAATTTCACGAAAATCGTAAGAGATTAAGTATAGATACTAAGTGTTCAAACAGAGATCTATGTTTTTTATAGCAAATTAATTATTTTGGACTAGAATCGAATCTACACGAACTATGCTGTAGTGTTGATAATTATGCTCAAATTTGATTGCAATTTACGTTGGATACGCATAATTTACTGCAGATTAACGTCATGTAAGATGGTTTTAAGAGTAATTATAAATTATTGAGATAAAACCAATATACTAATACTAGATGCGCAAGAACACCCTGGGAATATTTTAATTCACGGGTGGACTTGCGCACATTTATCAATAAAGTTAAAGCGCTCTTATTCATTAATAAACCTGTGATATTCATCCCCGATACTCCTATATCACGGCAATTCCACAGCAGACCCACGGCAATTGCACAGCAGACCCACGGCAATTGCACAGCAGACCCACGGCAATTGCACAGCAGACCCACGGCAATTGCACAGCAGACTCACGGCAATTGCACAGCAGACTCACGGCAATTGCACAGCAGACTCACGGCAATTGCACAGCAGACTCACGGCAATTGCACAGCAGACTCACGGCAATTGCACAGCAGACTCACGGCAATTGCACAGCAGACTCACGGCAATTGCACAGCAGACTCACGGCAATTGCACAGCAGACTCACGGCAATTGCACAGCAGACTCACGGCAATTGCACAGCAGACTCACGGCAATTGCACAGCAGACTCACGGCAATTGCACAGCAGACTCACGGCAATTGCACAGCAGACTCACGGCAATTGCACAGCAGACTCACGGCAATTGCACAGCAGACTCACGGCAATTGCACAGCAGACTCACGGCAATTGCACAGCAGACTCACGGCAATTGCACAGCAGACTCACGGCAATTGCACAGCAGACTCATGGTGCGCAAGTACACCCGGTAAGTGCGCAAAATTCACCCGGTTTATCACTACGATCTTTGCCCACAGTTTTTCGATAACTTTTTTTCGATTGAACTTAAAGAGTTGAATCTTGGTGTGCCCCTAGGTCTACCCTCCATCTATCTGCACACAAAAAATCAGATTGCTGACTTCTATAGCTTTTTCGTAAAATCAAAGTATGCTGAAAATGCGCAAAGCCACCCGGTCCGACGCTACCCACTAGTTATAACCCTCTTGTATTTCCCCTCATAGTCCCAGTCTGCAAAAAATGGAACATTTTTCCAAGACTCTCTGCGGGAGTTTTTGATTGAATTTTAGAAATTGGAGATCTCGGCGGGAGATCTTGAATTAATTCCTATGCTACCATTAATTTAGCTGCGGCCACTCTGGAAAATACCTTATGGCTTATGCTAACAGATGAATTTCAGGGGTTACATTCTGCGGATCGCCGGATTATACAGTTCCCAATAATTTATTACTGTATTTAAGGGTTTGCCAAACTCCAACAGAGTAATTAGTCCATCAGATGATCAGAAAAGACCACTTTTTCCAGAGTGGCAGTGGTATTTACGTAATATGCATTTTCAACCCTTCTCTGTTTTTGTACGGTTGTACCAAAACTGGTACGGTCTGTTCAGGCCTTAAGGGCATGATTCTTCAAAAACTGGTGGATAAAATTCAGCGAAACTGCCAGGAAATGTTATCAAGGACTCCTTCTTCACTGAAAAGTGAAATTTTCACTTTTCAGTGAAGAAGGAGTCCTTCTTTCACTGTATGAAAACATGTTTGGTAACCGATACATGAAGTAGTATTCAAATGGCAGGAGTTTTAAATGTTTTCAGGTCATTTCCCAGTCTGCAGAATGTGTCTCTTCTCCCGCAGAGATTTTAATTTGAGAGACAGTTATTCTTTGACTCTCAGTAGCAGATTCAGAATCTCACGCAGCTAAATTAATGGGAACATAGGAATTAATTCAAAATCTCCCGCAGTTAAATTAATGGTAACATAGGAATTAACTAAAGATCTCCCGCAGAGATCTCAAATTTCTAAAATTCAATCAAAAACTCCCGCAGAGAGTCTTGGAAAAATGTTCCATATTCTGCAGACTGGGTCATTTCAGGGCACTTTTCAGCCAGTCTGCAGAATGTGTCATTGTGTCTCTTCTCCCGCAGAGACTTTAATTTGAGAGCTACTCTCTGACTCTCAGCAGCTGATTCAGAATCTTCCACAGCTAAATTACCAAGTAATAAAGCATGTCCAACCTCGCCATTTTAATGGCGAGTTTGTGACTGTTATTTTGAGCTCTTCAATTGCAAATGGTGAGTTTTATCTATTTTTCTCCTATGCTACAATGTTATTTTGGAGAGAATTAATGATAATTTGATCATTTTTGGAGCGAATTTGTTGAATTTTGGAGAGAGCTGGAGAGACAAATGGAGAGTTTATGAGACATACTAATTTACTTGGCTAAATTAAAGGTAACATAGGAATTAATTCAAAATCTCCCGCAGCTAAATTAATGGTAACATAGGAATTAATTCAAGATCTCCCGCAGAGATCTCAAATTTCTAAAATTAAATCAAAAACTCCCGCAGAGAGTCTTGGAAAAATGTTCCATATTCTGCAGACTGGCTTTTCAGGTCTTTACCCCGTGCCATTTTTATGGAAATTTGTCTCCAAAGATTTTCCAAATTCTCTCCAGAATATCCAAAAAAATTCAAAATACTCTCCAGTAATGACATGTAATGATGTAAACATAGGAATTAATTGGGAAATTGTCGCCGGATAATTCAGGAGACCAATTTCAAGGCATCAATAGTCGCCGGATAAACTTCACAACTTGATGCATCTTATGCAAATTCAGAATTGCAGTCTGGGGCGTTTTTTTGTAACTTGGTTCATTTTGGTCCGTTCTGGTGTTCATTGGCAATATATAACCTCATTGAGCAGTTAAAATGATGTAAACATTTCTTTAACATACCTACATTATACATATTTGCCTACGTTTCGGTGTTTCTATGCACTGCCCAGTCTGCAGAAACTGATTAAGTGTTCGTAGACCAGTCTGCAGAAACTGGTAAAGTGTTCGTAGAGATCTCTTATTTTGTTCGTAGCAAAATTAATGTAAATATAGGGATTAATTCAAAAGTGTTCGTAGCAAAATTAATGTAAATATAGGAATTAATTCAAAATTGTTCGGAGAGAATATCCCAAATATCTCACATATTCTGCAGACTGGTTCGTAGAGATCTCTTAATCCAAGTAATAAAGCATGTCCAAATTCGCCATTTTAATGGCGAGTTTGTGACAGTTATTTTGAGCCCTCCAATTGCAAATGGCGAGTTTTATCTATTTTTCCCCTATGCTACAATGTTATTTTGGAGAGAATTTATGAAAATTTGATCATTTTGGAGAGAATTTGTTGAATTTTGGAGAGAGCTGGAGAGACAAATGGCGAGTTTATGAGACATACTATTATACTTGGCTCTTAATCTGTTCGTAGCAAAATTAATGTAAATATAGGAATTAATTCAGAAGTGTTCGTAGCAAAATTAATGTAAATATAGGAATTAATTCAAAATTGTTCGGAGAGAATATCCCAAATATCTCACATATTCTGCAGACTGGTGCACTGCTAAAAAGCAAATTCTGTGCAACATAGGAATAACTACCTAATTCAAGATCTCTCACAGAGATCTCCAATTTCTAAAATTCAATCAAAAACTCCCACAGAGAGTCTTGGAAAAATGTTCCATATTCTGCAGACTGGGTAGTCACTAATCTGAGTATTATCTGACCATTCTGAGTTTCTGATAGGTACAGTTAATCTTGACTTGCTCCTATAATTATTAAAGGGTTATATTTATATAACAACTAAAACATTGTAATTAGCCCTATTCAGTGCATGATGCGCCCTGTAATTATTCAGACTACAAAAATAGGAATAAATGAGTCCAAGCTTGAGAATTCAAGACTGTAAAAAATTTGGAACCATGTTAGATGGCAGTGGGGCACATCTATTATGCGGAATAACCTTCTATACTGCGGAATAACCTTCTATACTGCGGAATGACCTTCTATACTGCGGAATAACCTTCTATACTGCGGAATGACCTTCTATACTGCGGAATAACCTTCTATACTGCGGAATGAAATACTATATTGACCTATTACCTATAATGAGAAATGAAATATTATTGCGGAATGAATGAAAGCGAAAGCTATTAGTTTATTACCTCATTGATAATGAATCATGATGAACAGTACCACTTGAGTAACAACTATCACGAGATAATATCATTTTCGGAAAGAGTCTCACGAGATAGTATTACCTGCGGAAGGACTCTCACCAGATAGTAGGTATCACCTGTGCAATGACTCTTTCGAGATAGTGTCACCTGCGGAAAGACTCTCACCAGATAGTATCAGTGTATCACCCTCGGATAGACTCTCGAGATAGTCTTTATAATTATAATTTGATTCTCTTCAATTAGGTATCTTAAATATATTTTAGTGTGTTGCTGTACGTTATGACGTCACACACACAACATACCTCCATTGTCCTTACTATATACCTACTTGAACTTCAATGCTATTTACCGCCATTTAACCAAGATGGCCGTAAAACCTGTTTGGAAAAACTGAAGTTGGGAGGGGCAGAAAGGGAGATAGAAGACATACAGACAGACAGACAGACACTAGTCTCACCCCCCCCCCCCTGCCTCTCCAACCGTGTGAGAGCTAGAATAGCATCAGCACATGTGTAATAGGTAATAAATTCAGAGTAAAGCAGCTGTTAACATCTGTTTCGGTAAAAATACTCTCACGAATATGCTATTTACACGAAATCTGTTATATTATTATAGAGTTACAATACAAATAGCCTATTATACAAAATACGCAGATTATTCAAAATATTTCCATTATTCACTTAACTAAAGCTCGAGTACACATTGTTAAACACTTCGTCAAAAACGAGAGATTCAGCTGATTGAAAAATATTTTTGTGAAACGGCCTAAAATGGAAACGATAATAAACTCTATAATCTGTAAAGAACAATTATTATTGTTTTGTACTAATATATCTAAACAGACAAACAAAATATCAAGCAAAGACTAAAATCTGTTTAAATTTATATAGGTGAAGTGATCCCCTTATTCCACTTCATATATATTATCATACATATTTCATATTTAACTAAATATTCACCATTTCTGACACATTATTTATACAATTAACGAGTAGCTATACAAATAAATATATAAATGGCAATCGTAAATTTGATAACTGATATTTAGCGAAACGTTTATATCACACAGATTGTATAAAATATGATATTTTATATACTTAAAGGTCCTCTCCAGGCTCCGGGAAAAAAATGAGTTTATAACATAATATTATAGAACTAAGGTCTACGATCTTTATTCTGCAAACTGCATATAATTCGGTTCTGCATATATTTTATAATTAGTTTTTAAAGTTTTTTAGTACTCTGTGAACAACAATTGAGCGAATCACTAATCTGATGCTCAAGAAGAAGATTGTACACTCTTTGTTTTGATTACAAATTTGAATTTTATAAACAAACCATGCGTTTTCGGCCTTAATTTAAATTATTTTAGATATTAATTGTTTCCTAAAGTATACAAACGTTTCTATTATCCCAGCTAATCATATCCTCTCTGTCCCACGTGGGACAGAGGGGGACATCCCTCGCTAGCGAGGGACAGAGAGGGACGGGGGATTTCAGACGTCTGCAGACGTCTGAAATCCCACGTCTTTCCAACGTCTGAAATCCCACTCACGTCCCACGTCTTACACAAGCGGGATGTCCCTCGTATGTCCCACGTCTTAAATCCCACTCACATCCCACGTCTTTCCCACGCGGGATGTTCCTCTCTGTCCCATGCGGGATGTCCCTCTCTGTCCCACGTCTGTCCCACGTGGGATGTCCCTCTCTGTCCCACGCAGGATGTCCCTCTCTGTCCCACGCGGGATGTCCCTCTCTGTCCCACGTCTGTCCCACGTGGGATATCCCTCGCTGTCCCACGCGGGATGTCCCTCTCTGTCCCACGTGGGATTTCCCTCTCTGTCCCACGCGGGATATCCCTCTCTGTCCCACGTCTGTCCCACGTGGGATGTCCCTCTCTGTCCCACGCGGGATGTCCCTCTCTGTCCCTCGTCTGTTTTACGCGGGAAAAAGTACGCGGGATGTCCCTCTCTGTCCCACGTCTGTCCCACACAGGATGTCTCTCTCTGTCCCACGCGGGATGTCCCTCTCTGTCCCACGTCTGTCCCACGTGGGATGTCCCTCTCTGTCCCACGCGGAAAATCCCTCTCTGTCCCACGTCTGTCCTACGCGGGATGTCCCTCTCTGTTCCTCGTCTGTTTTACGCGGGAAAAAGTTATACCAAAAAGGTATATCTATCTCAAGCTTTATTTACGTATCATAACTAGGTAGGTATTCATAAACAGATGTAGGTATCTACTATCTAGGTAGGCATTGATGAATAATACTAGGTAGTAGGTAAGTAGGTACGGATTGATGAACACTACCTAGTAGGTATACTAGGTAGGTAGGTATTGGTACTGGTAGGTATCTAGGTAAGTATTGTCAAACAGTTATAGGTAACTAGATAAGCATTAATAAACACTAGTAGATAACTAGGTAGGCATTGACAAACAGTTGTAGGTAACTAGGTAGGTATTGATGAATACTAGTAGGTAACTAGGACCTAGATTGGTATTTATATACAGTTGTAGGCCACTAGGTAGGCAATGTTAAACACAAGAAGGTAACTAATTAGGTATTGATAAGCAGATGTAGGCAACTAGGTAGGCATTGATAAACACCAGTAGGTAACTAGGTAGGTATTGACAAACAGTAATGTAGGTAACTAAGTAGATACTGATAAATACTACGTAATAGGTAAGTAGTGATAACCACCAGTAGGTACAGATTGGTGGTTATCACTTGTAGGTTACTAGGTAGTTATAAATAAACTCTAGTAAGTAACTAGATATGTATAAGGTAGTGATACCACCAGATGGTAACTATAGGTAATATTAATTAACAGTTATAGGTAATTAGGTAGTTAATAACATTAATTAACATTATCAATACAAATATTAATAAATAACATTATACACATTCTTATCATTTACATTAAAAAATAAAAGATACCAAAATGTAGAATATTAAATTATATTTATTTAAAATAATTTTAAGAAGCACGCAAGTAATCAAGTTGCATAAAGATCATTTCAATACTACTTCTTCCATATCCAGGATGGCTGAGTGGTAGCGACGCAGGCTTCAATAGTACATCACACTAGAGTCCTGAGTTCGATTCCCGAGATGACCACTACAATTCTTTCTTCATTTCATCCCATTTAATTTGTATATAACAATATGTATTATTAAAATAAATGATATACAGCCAAATGTACATATACACTATATGCAATATGGTAAGAAATTGCAATAATGAATAGTATGATCTTTTTTATTTCTTATACATATTTATATACCCCAATTAACCGAAGTAGTTTGAGCCAAAAGAGAGATATGTCCCCCTTGCAGAGGGGGACATCCACACTCTGTCCCACGTCTTGCAGAGGGGGACATCCGCACTCTGTCCCACGTCTTGCAGAGGGGGACATTTGCACTCTGTCCCACGTCTTGCAGAGGGGGACATCCGAACTTTGTCCCACGTCTTGCAGAGGGGGACATCCGCACTCTGTCCCACGTCTTGCAGAGGGGGACATCCACACTCTGTCCCACGTCTTGCAGAGGGGGATATTCCTACTCTGTCCCACGTCTTGAATACTCACTCTGTCCCACGTGGGTCCCACGTCTTATTTCCCTCTTCCCTCTATAGCGAGGGACACCCGCACTCTGTCCCACGTGGGTCCCACGTCTTGAATCCCTCTATAGCGAGGGACATCCACACTCTGTCCCACGTGGGTCCCACGTCTTGAAAACAGAGTGGGGTAAGACGTGGGACAGGTGGATGTCCCCCTCTGTCAGAGGGGGACAAGACGTGGGATCAGACGTCTTGCAGAGGGGGACCCCTGTGCAAATGAAGAGGGGTAGACGTCTGCATGACGTCTGATGTCCCCCGCCCCACGTCTTGCCCCACGTCTTAAATCCCTCTATAGCGAGGGGTATCAGACGTCTTAAGACGTGGGACAAACAGCTTTTGGTTAGCTTGGATAAGTTGATTCAATTTTATACCTTTACACAAATATCAAATGGATTTATTAAACCTAATACCTAGTTGACAATCAAAACAAATGGTGTACATTCTTTTTCTTCAGGCTGAAAATTTCTTAAATTAGTAAGTCGGAAGTAAAATAGGTTTTGTAGAGTTTTGATAATAAAAATCTTTAAAAACATAAAATTAAAAATATGCTACCAGATTCGATGCGGTTTGCAGCAAAATGATAAGAAACATTAGCCTCGTTGAATAAAGCAATAAAAATATTTGCTTGGAGGGGACCTTTAAAATATTGAAATATCAATAAATTTCCAAATATCAGTAAATACGTTTCCATCATCCTAACTATTGGAAATAATTATAAGTTATATGATTCGCTGAATTATTTTTATTTACTTTATTGAGTATTTCTGATACCTTGCTGTTAAGGATAAGAAAAACACTTTGTGAAATATATTGGGAGTTTTAAAATCACGTAGGTTAGGTCTCACCTAAAATTTGCAATATTGTTTAAAATCATCTATTATAATGTTAGTACTGCTTTTCGTTCAAACTGATTCTGAATGGTATATTTTCCGATTCTGTGGTATATACCCTCCATTGACCCCAATTCTCCATTCAGCTTTCTTCTCCCATTGGCCCAGCAGTGATGATGTCATAATATAAAGCCTCCATTGACCCTCATTCTACATGAAGCTATCACCTCCCATTGGCTCAGCGGGGATGATGTCATAATATAAACCCTCCATTGACCCCCATTCTCCATGTAGCTATCACCTCCCATTGACTCAGCGGTGATGATGTCATAATAAAAACACTCCGTTGACCCCAATTCTCCATGTAGCTTTCACCTCCCATTGGCTCAGCAGTGATGATGTCATAATAGCTATCCCCGATAATAGATATTAGTCTACATAAATGCATATTTCTTACCATATATACTGTTTTAGCTCCCTATATTCTGTGCAGTATGATACTAAATATTATCCCCATTGGCAGATAGTTCATATAGTAATGTTGTGATTATCTAACTAACAATCTAACATTTGATTCTATTTTTGAAATCAGGAGGTGAAATGAAGAACTACTGCAATTAAACAAATTGACATTTATTTTCATTAAAGGAAAATAATGAATAATAACTTAAAAGAGAACCTGATATTACAAAGTCTGTCGAAAATGTTATATTTTATAATTATAAACAATTAAAAATTAAATATATAACCATTCAATAATTTTTAAAGTATTAAATTGATTTGTCTTTTTTCCATTGTTTGAACTTCGATTTTTAAATATTAATGAATCAAATCATTTATACACATAAAACGTGAGAAATAATTTCTTATTTTGACCCACCCAGACTTTCAAATTCAACCACTAATATAATCATCTGACTTAATTATATAAAAATAAATTACAAAGTTATTGAAATGCTTTTTTCGAATTTCACGTAGTGGGAAAAAAACCTTCTACCAAGGAATTAAGATTACAATAATTTTACCTGAAATTAGAACCTACCTATTGAAAAAATATTTTGAAACTAGTTATTTAGAATACTCAGATTTTAAAAAAAATGACCAAAATTCCAAAGCCAGGTTAGTGTCAACTGTCAATCAGACTTACTTTTAAGTGCGGTACACACGTAGGGTTTTTTAATTCTTCCCACCAGACTTTTTGCTAAGCTCCTCCTACTTTTTCCACGAGAATATAAGAAAAAAACTATAAAATAAAAAGTCTGGTGGAAAGACTTAAAAACCCTACGTGTGTACGGCCCTTAAAGCTCTTGACAAACAGAGAATACAAATCATATATCAATCAATCCCACATGTTCTAAAATAATCTCTAAATATCTAACATACCCACCATTTTGTTCACATTAAATTCTAACAAAAGATTACACTCACGTCACATTCTCTGGACTAAATCATTCTGACATTATGGGGTAAATACACAGTAGCCAATATGACACAGTACCCGATGGAAAGTTACTACAAAAGATGTTTTATTGACGATAGGAAGTGACTAAGAAGGTTTTACCAGTGTGCAGTGCCGTTCAAACTGAGTAAAACAGTACACTGAAAAGATACTTCGGGGCCACTACACGGTACACTGAAAAGATCCTCCCAAGCACCTACAAGGTGAAAAAATCCTTCCTGGCCACAAAATGGTACACTAAGAATATCCTTCCTAGCCACTACATGTTACACTGAAAAGATCCTTCCTAGCCACTACACGGTACACTGAAAAGATTATTCATAGCCACTACGTACACGGTGCACTGAAAAGATCCTTCCCAGTCACTATGTGGATCACTGTAAAAATCCTTCCTAGTCACTATGTGGATCACTGTAAAGATACTTCATAGTCACTATGTGGATCACTGAAGAGATCCTTTCTAGCCACTACACGATACACTGAAAAAACCTTCCTAGCCATTATGTGGTACACTGAAAAGACCCTAACTAGCGACTAAGTGGTGCACTGAAAAGATCCTTCCTAGTCACTACACGGTACATTAAGAAGATCTGAACATCCCTCGGTAATTTGCTATCGATTACCGTGTCCTATCGGCTATTGTGTACTTTCCCTACTTTTTAAAACTTTTACTAAAATTTGTATAGGGTAATGTGGCAGAAATTTGATTTTATAATAATATATCAATAACAATTTTTTTGTATTTATCTATAACATATTTATAAATAAATATTCAATCATGTCTTTGTTAATGTGCACTCTACATAATTTTGTAAACGGTTATTATAACACACACGTCACACAAGAAAATTCATTCACACACAGTCCTCACACATTTCTAGAAGATGTTCCTCTAGGTCTAAGTAGTAGGAGCCAAAGAGTCTGTCAACTGCTTCTGTTCTCCCCAATTGGAAGCAGTCGAGGGAGTCTTAGGGGTTTGCTATATCTAGTCACAGGAAAGAAACTAAGAAGAAGAGTATTTTAGCCCAAACACTACACCTCGCCTGTATCAAATGGGAACTTTCACAGAAAGCTTTTTTCATTGAAGTTTAACAGTTTCAATTTCAGAGAGGGTGAAGTATTTCGGAAAATAAGAATAAATGTTATTCCAAAACCGTACAGTTCGTTTAATGTGACCACATTTTTCCATTTTTAGTTCAAGTGACATAGTTTTTATGAGATCCTCTTTTCTAGTTATTATGGGCCATAGAAAAATAAGAGGATCTTATTTGCTATGGCCTAACTATAATTGATGATGATTGATTGCATTGGACATTAATCGAATTGTATGGTTTTGAAGAGTTGATCACGTTTGCTCAAATTACGAATATTTGAATCCAATGATTAATAGAAAGCGACTTTTATATCAAAACTTAGATTCGAATCGAGAAAATTTTATATAACTATAGAATGACTAACAAAATAAGCTGAAAGAATAATAACATTTCTATTATTTTCTGATAATATGTTCATGGAAGCGAATAGTATTACTTGAAAGAGAATATATATTTTATTTTCATCTATAGAAAAGTTATAAGTTTAGGTAGTGTTTTTCTATAAGCTACACATTATTATTTCATATATCAATTATTACTTAATTATCTACTCCTAATAAACTAAATTTGATTTAATTTGAAAGTAGTGAAGATGTTCATGGAGCAACAGGTTCGAAAAAAACAGGATGAGAAAACGATGCCTGACTTCTTGAACGGAGCAGTCATACACTCTCGCTTCAATCCTACTAAAATTAGCTTTTATTAAAAAAGTATACCAGAAATATTAGTTGAACGCCGTCCGATTCAAATAATATAAGGAAGAACGTTGGTCATAGAGAGGAGTATATAAAGAGTATAAAAATATTTATATTTTAAAATTAAAAAGTCTCTTTAGTCAGGAATGTATTTAGCTATTTTAAAAAACCTCTAACAGTTTCAATTATTACGATAAGTTTATAGGTATTGTCACTTCAAATTGACTATTTACGTTAGGAATAAAACAATCTACCCGTCTAGTTTATTGGAGCTATTTACACTCGTCATATAAAATATGAGAGCTATGTATATTACACGTTTATTTACATTTAGAGAATCTTTGAGACTCTTACAGTCGTAGCAAGAAAACCTACCAAACAGAGTACCTACCAATGTGATCTTGAAGTTCCTCTTCGCGTGCTCATGTACAATCCTTATTTCTATTAAAACAGCCATCTTCAGATTGTATAGAAGTCTATATGTATATAAATATCTATTCAATAAATCCACTATCTATACAATAACGAAACTATATATATATATATTTATATTATAACACTATCTTAATGATGACTCATATACTTCAGTACATTTGTAGCAATCAATGTAGAGAACTATATTAGAAAACCATTTCAGTTTGGCGGTCTAAATGTTGATATGACAGGAGTACCTAATTACTTAGGTACATAAATATGGAGTACCTAATTGCTTAGGTACATAAATATAGAGTACCTAATTGCTTAGGTACATATATATGGAGAACCTAATTGCTTAGGTACATAAATATGGAGTACCTAATTACTTAGGTACATATATATATGGAGTACCTAATTGCTTAGGTACATATATATGGAGTACCTAATTGCTTAGGTATTTAAATATAAATTACCTAATTAATTAGGTACATACATATATATATATATATATATATATATATATATATATGGAGTACCTAATTGCTTAGGTACGTATATATGGAGTACCTAATTGCTTTGGTACATATATATTCAGTACCTAATTGCTTTGGTAAATATATATTGAGTGCCTAATTGCTTAGGTACACAAATATAAAGTACCTAATTGCTTAGATACATTAATATAAAGTACCTAATTACTTAGGTACATATAAATGAAGTACCTAATTACTTTGGTAAATATTTTTAATGTACCTAATTGCTTAGGTATGTATATATGGAGTACGTAATTGCTTAGGTACGTATATATGGAGTACCTAATTCCTTTGATACATATATATACGGTGCTTCTATGTTTCTTTGGCGAAAGACTTCGGGTCCAGAGGGTGGGGTTTTGGTGGCGAGGCCGCTGGAACGGACAGACGGTGGTGGTTCCTGAAGACTGTGTTTTGGAGGGTTCGCTTCCACTTATCTTGTGTATCTCTGAGTTTCAGCAGCCAAGCGTGCTGGAAGAAAAAATAATGTCAACGAACACACATAGAAATAAGTACATACCGTTATATGCATAACTGTGTAGTGTGTTGACTCCCGTGCTAATCTACATAATTTGCCTACAAATACGTATGAAATGGTATGATATAAACCGTAAAACACATATATCAATTGTAAATAAAATTTCTACACTGACTCCGACAGTTATGAAGGAATGTCGATTCATCTTTTTAAACCGTTTTTATTTGTAATAACATCACAATCTAATACATATTAACAAGTAAAAATGCGTCCCATCTGTATGATACATCCTACATGAGACCATAATTGAATTATACATTTCTAATTCCTCAACAGCAATTTCAATATAACCAAGAAGTTTTATCAAAAGTTATAAGCGATGGACAATGAAACTCTGGCGCTTATACGAGCTTTAGTAGAAAATTCCAAACAATGCCAAGAGCTGTCACATATATCCACTGGGATTAATTCACAAGACGAATGAGATATGAATGTGACAAGAGGAATGAGATATGAATGTGACAAGAGGAATGAGATATGAATGTGACAAGAGGAATGAGATATGAATGTGACAAGAGGAATGAGATATGAATGTGACAAGAGGAATGAGATATGGATGTGACAAGAGGACTGAGATATGAATGTGACAAGAGGAATGAGATATGAATGTGACAAGAGGACTGAGATATGAATGTGACAAGAGGAATGAGATATGAATGTGACAAGAGGACTGAGATATGAATGTGACAAGAGGAATGAGATATGAATGTGACAAGAGGACTGAGATATGAATGTGACAAGAGGAATGAGATATGAATGTGACAAGAGGAATGAGATATGAATGTGACAAGAGGAATGAGATATGAATGTGACAAGAGGAATGAGATATGGATGTGACAAGAGAAATGAGATATGGATGTGACAAGAGGAATGAGATATGGATGTGACAAGAGGAATGAGATATGAATGTGACAAGAGGAATGAGATATGAATGTTGGTGATATTATATTTGTTTTCTAATATATCTTCCACTTTAATGCTTTGTGATTACTCAGCATAGCAATTGTAATAATAAATTTCAATAGATAATATTCACTTGCTCTCAAGAAATGGAACTATTATTTTCAATTGCCAATTTACCTTTAAATATGGACACATATGGAGTTAGATTAATTCATTCATAAATTCTGGACGGATGAACATAGAAGTTTCGGTTTAACCATTAATTATAACTATTGCATCTGACAGCCGTGTTAAATTACGAGCAAGTGAACTTTTAATTGCATAACCGTAATTCATATATTTTCCCATTAAAAACAAAAAGCCATAATATTGAATCTTTTATTCATTCAATTTATATATGAAGATATATATGCAACTTATTAATGATGACCTCATATTTTTTCTATTTGTTTTATTTAGTTATTAATAAGCATGGATACAATACACTTAAAATATATCCTGACACAATCTGCGAAGAATTGTTTCTGTCAACACAATGTAATTAATACTATATTTATAGATAAATATAATAAATATAACAGTACCGCCCGAAGTATGATTGATATTGATTATAATGTTTGAGAATGAAAAGAAGCAAGCAATTCGTCAATGAATCCAAATGACATTAGTTTTCTCCGTACCTAAGGTCCTCTCAATTCATACCTTTGCCTGGTCACTCTGAGCCAGAAAAGTGTAGACAGCGACGATCTGTTGAAATCGGTTGAGGTTGACCATGACGAAGGCGTACTCGAGTTTGGCTGTGACGGCTTCAGTTACCGGCACGTCATGCAAGAAGAATCTATCCAGCGATAGGGGCTGCTTGTAGACTATGTATCGCATGGCAGCCTCTCCAGAAGAAGCTCTAGAACAAGAGCTAGCCCAGTTTTCGGTGAGAGAAGATTTCTGTAATATAAGAAACGTTACAGAGTCTTGGAGATGAATAATTAGTCGTTGAAACTGAAGTTGCTCATCAATTATGCACACTTTTTTCCAAATATAAGCCTAATATATAGAAAATAAATGTTTGAAATGAGTGGAAAAGTGAAACAATTTAACTGATTAAATTAAATACATAAAAACACACAGAAATCGCAGATCTGTTTTCAATAGTCGCTATGTCTAATGATTATTCACAAGACGGTATTTGTTGTTGATTCATCTTTATCCATTAGTTAAAATACCTCATAAAGACACAAGAAAGTATATACACTAAAAATCTCACTCAGATTAAATAGAGGCTTCAGTATTTGTACAACAACGATCCTATTATCGTTCAGTTACTGTTCAATGCATTCAAACATTGCAAGTCAAATGTCCCTGATAACGAAAAAAGATAGAGCGACCACAGGCAAACTGACAGCCTCCTAATTACTTTGGGTGGAATTTTAAGATGAAATTAACCAAACGTTTCGAAATGATGATCTAATTTTGGTTTTCGAGCAGTTGGTGAAGAGAGGTCTAAAATTTGTCTAAAATCATACGATAAAATATAAAACTTAAGGAAATTTGTTGAATGTTGTAATTGTAATAGGTAGATAAGTATTCGATTACGGTAAATATTGATGATATTCTATCCCAAAATATCATAATTTTAGACCCCAAGATTCATTCTCAGGAATGTCCGACGAAAGACAATGGACTGTATAACTATTTTTAGTTTATTATACAGTATGGGCCACAAAAATGTTTCCGCTTTTTCAAATACTTAGAAATCGTTAGCCAATGGACGAAAAAACTGTATCTTGGTCTCTTTTTCTCCGCTTTGCATTGTACTATTAACTGGTAAAAACAATTTTGAACTGATGGACATAGTTTAAAAACAGGTAAGCAAAGAGTGAGGGTGATTATTTTTGCCATTGCGCGAAGGTTATTCTTAGAGCTAACTCTGTGATTTTACTTAATAAAAGGCAGTGAATAAAAGGAAAAATTGTAATCATATACATTTTAATACAGGGTGCTTAAACTTCTTCATTGGAAACTATTTTGAAATAGAACAACTTCAGTGACATTTTGATCTCATTGAAGTTTTCACTAGGAATATTCGTTCTTCGCTTGTTCACTGAATGGTTAAGGCCCGCTTCACACTTGCATTTTTAACAGCGCAGGATAAAGCTCTGCTTAAATTGTGTTCACACATGAGTTTTTTATCGCTTATGTAAAAATTTAATGCTATTTTTCCATCAGCGATAAAAAAAAACGCAAGTGCATGGAACACATTTTAAGAAAAGCTTTTTTTACGCGCTGTTAAAAATGCAAGTGTAAAGCGGGCCTTAACCATGCAATGAACAAGCGAAGAACGAATATTCCTAGTGAAAACTTCGATGTGATCAAAATAACATTGAAGTTGTTCCATTTCCAAATAGTTTCCAATGAAGAAGTTAAAGCACCCTGTATTAAAATGTCTATGATTGTAATTTTTTCCTTTTATTCACTGCCTTTTAGTAAGTAAAATCACAGAGTTAGCTCTAAGATAACCTTCGCGCAATGACAAAAATAATCACCCTCACCATTTGTTTACCTGTTCTTAAACTATGTCCATCAGTTCAAAATTGTTTTTACCTGTTAATAGTACAATAAGATGCGGAGGAAAAGAGACCAAGGTATAGTTTTTTCGTCCATTAGCTAACGATTTCTAAGTATTTGAAAAAGCGGAAACATTTTTGTGGCCCATATTAAAAATAACGATGAAATCATATATCTTCAAAGATAGATGAATTTTTTACCACCGATTATAACCACCGATTGTTATCCGACGATAGGCGACCTCATATAAAGTTCCGACTGAGAAAATTTCTAAGCAGAAACTTTTACACAGTCAAATTATAATCGAATTGTTGATATTTTCCACAAAAAAAAAAACGGAAAACATCTTTCCTTCATGTATTCGTGTAAGTATGTATCCTTAGCTTTCAGTTATTCTGCAATTCTAGATTTCATCAATTAGGTTCCTAAGTCGTCAAGAAGTTCCTAATTTATGCTCCTCCAAAGAAAAGAACGAACTAATTAATCTTTTTGTCTCTGCGAAGTAGGAAACATTTTGAGCTTTCGAACACTTTCATCCATCAGGTATTCAGTCTGTACCGAACTGGATGAGAATTATGAGAAAAGTTGGAATTAAAATGCTGAAAAGTTTTAGTATCATTGAAATCTATATTCAATGCATCAATGAATACATAGAGAATTGATAGATTAAAAACTGAATGAGTAATGGGACTTTGTTCGCTGTTTAGATTTATGTATACTATTTATGACACAAATTCTAATCGTATTTTCTCTACAAAATATGAATTAACACTGCAGTATAGGAGAAATAAGATATTTCACACCGTGATTATTTGGAAAGGTTTTCATTTAACTGTTAAATTTAACTGAGACAATTGACCAGCTTCACTACTTGGTAAAATCCTTCAAAAAACCTTACTTTACTGATAAATTATCAATTTATAAATGGAGAGAACTGGAAGGCTTTACTACTTGGTTAAACACTTGAAAAGAGTCTTCCTCTACTGATAAATGACTAACGTACTATACTGACGACTAAAAATAACTAAGATCCCTCCTCACCTTCTTGCTGAGTCCTTTCTTCCTCCTGGTGATGAGAAGCATGTCATCGAAGAGAATTACGTACATTTCTTGTGGTTTGTTGTTTTCAAGCAGGTGCAACGCTCCCTCCATTATGATTTGTCTTCGAGGAGACACGATGAGACGTTCACACGGTTGTTTCGATATGGCACTCTGGAATTTAGAAAATGATGTCAAAATGAATTAAGCTTTATGTAAAGGTTAGCAGTGATATTGGGTATTTGCGACGTCATGTCATAACCCTTCTCTGGGCAATTTATTTACGCATGCGGTTGTTTAACTCTTTGCTGGGCACTTTATTTACATCGCTTGGGGTTGTTTTAACCCCTCACTTTATTTACATCGCTTGGGGTTGTTTTAACCCCTCACTTTATTTACAACTATTGGTGGTTGGAATAAAATTTCGCTATGCACTTTATTTACGTCGAGTGGTAGTTGTTTTTACAGCAGTCGATGATTGTTTTTAACCATTCACAGTGCATACTATTTATTTTTGAATATGAATTGAGATAATAATGAGTATTTGCTTCAATAATTTGATTTGATATCAAAATTTATTATTTATTATATACAATTTATTATTTATTATATGCAAAGTTAAAAAAACAATTTTTTTAATTCTGTCTTATGAGATATTAAAAACGGGTAAATGCACAGAAAATGCTGAAGACCACTATTAATTTAAAGATCCAACTCAATATACATGCACCTGAACAAAAAATAGAATATCATTATATGTAAGTACCATCAAAAAGCAGTGAATGCTTTTCCATCCAAGCTTTGACTCCGCAAATGCAGTCAGTGGAATCAAAAGAACCACCTCATTCAATTATGTCTCAAGCACCATCATCATCAAAATAGAATATTATACGAGATGACTTCCCTAAATCATTTCTCTATAGAGTATTCATGAAATAGAAGCACTTGGCACATTTTTCAGGGGATTTCGATCAGAAAGACAAACTTGTGAGTGAACTTTATGAACTCTGATTCGCCTTTTACAAAGTTTGGTTTCTTGAATGCGACAAACTAACTTGGCAGAAAAAATTGATTACCTCAAATGGAAGAGTTTAAACCCTTTACTGAGTAGTGTGTCATATAGGGTACAATTTGAGGAATAGAGTGAAAATCCCCTGTAATGAAATCTTGTATAGTGAATGAAGTGCAGTGAGTAAAGAAGTAGCCCCTATAAAGAACCAAATTTTTTTAAGTCTGCCATGAAATGGATATTAGTTTTCTAAGACTGATGGTCGTTCTTTGAGGACTAAACAAAATGTTCGCTATACAGGCTACTACTTTACACAGGAAACTTCATTCACTATACAGGATTTCATTTTTTTGTATGATTTGGAAGAAACATCTTTCAAGATTTATCATCCTTCATTTAAAATCGTTTCCATAAGAGAGGACTGTATGAGAGGTAGAATCCTCTTTGCTGTTTTGAATATTCGCTTGCTCTTGCTTACATTGCAGTAAAGAAATGTTCATATAGGTACGTGTGCTTCTAGCTCCAAAATAGGCACCTAGCACTTACAGAGACGCGTGCCTATGGCCAGATATGAGCAGAACACCGTAAACTAACTACACTATCGTCTCAGTGTCTCGTAAAAGCAAGCAAGGACTTCTAACTTCTTTCAAAATTCTGATCAGATTCATAGAATATTTTTATTATTCAGTGTCTGTGAACATACGAAATATTTCAAAAATAGGCTCGGTTTATTATCAAAAAAATGAAGTTGAAATCAAGCGAAATGATTTGTTTAGATTTGTGATAATCATTGTTTGGTAGTCTTTGCATCTCAGTAGATTTTTTTTAAATCAAGTTTACTGTGATCAAAATGATGTGAAGATGAACATCCATCTTAGTAATTCAGTTGATTCTTCTTTTCAGTTATTGAAATTGTGAAATATTTCAATTTGTATTTCTTACCAATATGAAAAATAACGTGGAAACAAAATTGTTACCAATTCTTCGTTCCTAATCAAACAGCAGAATATGAACGATTAAAATTTATTCACGATATTACAGGTGACCTCGCATGACCTCTCATAAGATTACCTGTCTCCCGGAACAAATCTCAGACTAGAGTCTGATTATTGTTGCATATTAACTTCAAAATAGGCTCTGAGTCATGTTCTCTGACACGAGGAGCTTTCTTTTGAAGAAAATAAGAGAAAAAGTCTTCAGGAGCCCATTTAACAACCAAATTTTAAGATGAAACATCACGCAATCACTCGATTAAGATTACCCTCTTATTCGTGTGTTTTTATGAGTTATGACGGGATTATTGTACTGAACAGGTGGTACCTAACGAGTTTTTACTTTTTTACTATATCTGAAATAAAATATTGTCATATGAACAATAAATCTGAATGAATGAATCACTGGTATCATTTTACTGTAAGAATTTAGAGTAGAAGTATGTATGGATATTGTATCACCCTCTCGGGATCCCAAAAAACTTTTAAACAATTACCTGAATTACTTCGAGACAATTCAATTATTTCAACATTCAATTCCTACTGAAACACCGTTATTTTCAACAGGAAAATGCTCTTATTAAACCATAATTCTATTAATAGTCTTTATATCAAACCCTACCATTCTTACCTTCAGGAATTCGGGAATGTGAACTTTAGGATCCAGTTCGGTGATAGGAGGCCAGAAAATGTTCCTTTGAATCTCTAAAAGTCGCTCGAAGTTTTTCAACCATTTCATTTTGTCGTCGAGCTCACCTGTTTGAAGAGAGAGAGAGAGAGAGAGAGAGAGATTGAGGAGATGGCAGTGAAAGATTTCAAAATTGCTTCTTCTATTGAATGTAAGATTATATTGAATAATTTACTGAAATTAGAGTAAGTAATTGAACAGTCAAAGAAAAGTGTTTTCGTACTGATTTTTTGACGGTTTACTTTTTACATTTCTAGAAGAAACTTCATTAATTGTCATACTTGTAGATATTTTAAAACTGACTTCAGTATTCGGTGACAAATTTGTAAGATTTGAAAATAAGAGGAAATTAAAAAACTGTGATTTTAGAAATTCTTGTAATGCGGAAAATAATGAAAAATAGATTTTAAGCAACAATTTTTTTTCGTTGTGTTTCTTCAAATGAATCATTTCGATTACGAAATTTTCTTTTTGCCAACCAAAACTGTTTTTGAGTATTTATCAGATTGAATTTTTGCAAAAATTGTAATTTTGGTTAAGCTGAAAAAGTAAAAATCATTCTTCGAATTGAGCCTGACATTAATTCTGAAATTTGATCAACTGGTAGAATATTTTTGACATTGCGAATTGTTTTCCAATTTGATAATAGTAAATCAAATATATTGGACATTGGAGTCCATTATTAATTTTCAACCTAAACTGACTATGACTTCAAGGATGTCAATATACCAATCTCGACGGTTAATATTGCAGCATGTTTGATGAAGCTTTGGTCTAACGGAGCTGAAACTGTTTGCTAGAATTTCTATGCATATTACAGAGTGATAGCAAACATAGTTACCAAAATAGCTATCTAGAAAATAATATGTTGTGGTCATAAGAAGATTAGGTCCTCTATGGTCAATATAAAATCGTTAATTTTAAAATAGAATATGGAAAGAGTGTATTGAAACAAAATGAAATGGATCAGATAATTAATATATGTAGAAGCTACGGATAGACTTAGAATTAGAAGGAATTAGGATATATAATTATTATGGAATTATTTTTAACTGGGTAACGATCAGGCATTCGAATTCAATGCGGATATCATTTACTTGGTAATACGATAAATCTATCTACTATTCAGTAAGGTCTCGTCAATACACACAATACAATAATATTAGAAATGAAAAATTAGAGCTTTTAGTATCTCAATTGAAAGCAGAAGAATATAAACTATACCCAGTTTGAAAGAGGGGCAGCATTGTAAAGTGTTTATAGTAGACCTACCGATGGCCTTCGAATCTTTTCTTCATTGACTAAAATCATTCTTTTGAACTTGGCCTACTCACGCAAAGAACTTTCCTCGGCTTCTATGATTTCTCTGACCACAGCCCGTTCTTGCGGCTCCTTGGTCCTGGCCTCGATGTCCCGAAGAATGAGTGGCACTTTCATGATGTGTTGGACAGGAGCGACCAGCAGATCTGTCAGTTGCAACTTCTTGCACCGTGGATCTCTGTTACACCACTGTAGAGACAGAACATATATTTCAGGCCAAATAATGGAGGATCTAACATTTGTGAGTAGAGGGTATGACCCAGGAAATAAACATTGTTTCCTTGGATAGTAAGGGAATATCCCCCCAGGAATAAATATTTCTTCCCTGGGATATTTTACGGGAATATCCCAGGAATAATTCCTTCTTCCCTGGGATATTCTGGTATTATCTCAGGAATAGGTAAATCCTGCTTGGCATGAAAATGGTAGATAGACCCTTTAATCTATTTAGCAATTCATTTAAGATCAACTTTGCTGTAATCAAAGATTAAATATTAAAACATAATAGTCAAGTGGCTATATTGTCATCAAATTATATACGAAATTATGAAATGAAATTAAAGTAATATTGATCGTATTATGAACATTAGTTAGTATTTGAAAAATCGAGAAAATAAGATTTACAATTATAAGTTAATATTAAATAAAATGTGATCTTATATATGGAGTAATATATGTTTCTTTAAAATGAAATTTATGGTGGGGACTCAGAAGATTAAAAATGGTCCCTAAATAATCTCTTAAAGCCCCACCATAAATTGGTTTCCCGATTTTTGATCGAAGCGGAATTAATTTGATTTCTCTCCTAAATAACTTCATTGAAAGGGTCATCAACAAATAAAACAATAAAAGGTTCTTGTGAATTGAATCCTTTTACGAATTTTATGCAACACATATTTGATTTGGAAAGATACAATTATTTGATAGAATAAAGCCCTATAGAAATAGCGGTTCAATATCGTTTATAAAACATAGATTTGTTTCAATAAATATATGTAATACCTTTGCTGTATTTATATTATTATTCTATTTATCTACTATTACTAATTGAATTCTGTGGTCTTTTTATGTAGATTGTATGAAAAGAGAATTTAATAATTAGATTTATTTGCATCATACAAAAAATTTGACATACTTTTTATATTAAAACTGAAGTGCATCACACTGCAATGCTGAGACACTAAAGTGCATCACACTGCAATGCTGAGACACTAAAGTGCATCACACTGCAATGCTGAGACACTAAAGTGCATCACACTGCAATGCTGAGACACTAAAGTGCATCACACTGCAATGCTGAGACACTAAAGTGCATCACACTGCAATGCTGAGACACTAAAGTGCATCACACTGCAATGCTGAGACACTAAAGTGCATCACACTGCAATGCTAAGACACTATAGTACATCACACTGCAATGCTGAGACACTAAAGTGCATCACACTGCAATGCTGAGACACTAAAGTGCATCACACTGCAATGCTGAGACACTATAGTACATCACACTGCAATGCTGAGACACTAAAGTGCATCACACTGCAATGCTGAGACACTATAGTACATCACACTAGAACATTTCTAAGCTCTATAAGCACATAAGTACATCAAAATTATTGTTGATGAACTCAAGTGTCACGTTTTCGTGACAAATGTTATACATAGTGTGAACATGAAACAACTTTACGTCTCATATTTCTTCTGAGTGTAGCTACTTATGTACGCAAGATCAAGTTAAGTCCCCTGTGAAATTTCTTGGCCCAACCATAATATTCTAGTGTAAAGATAGATATTTTGTTTGGATAAGCAGGAAAAGACTCTCCTTCTCATTAAATTGTAAAAATAGTTGAATAAATGTTGTGAATTAACATAAAAAAATATCTAACATTTGTTGGTGAAGGGTGTAAGTGTTAGATGAATTCTTTACTCGAGATTACTGAAGAATATTGTTCAAAGAGTAGATAGATACTTTACTCTATTTGCTTTTTAACTATTTGTATCACATTTTGATATTAGAGACAGTATCAAAATATTATTTCCTAAAGTAAACTAAAGATATTAATATTCACTTTAATTACCAATTAAAATATACAACTTATAATCATCAGTCATTATAAACGATATGAGTTGAGTCATTTAAAAAGAGTATTTCCTAGTTATTAAATAAATAATTTAGAAAAGAGGGAGACTGTTATTAAGTCATGAATAATTATGTTATATAACATTCTTCGTCTGTAATTAACAATAATGAATCACGTGTATGGTTACAGTGTAGAGTGGTTATTACTCGAATTAATTATCACTGTTGAATATACATATGGTAAAAGGTTTAACCTTTTTATTATTCTATGAACGAGTTGTTTATGAGTTCTATTTGAAAATTTCATTGGACCAAAAATTTTGAATATCCAAAACGTTCTACATACAATCAATTTATTTCAATCTAAATTTGAATCAACTTTGAAGTTAGAGTTACAAATTTTAAATAAATAATTGCAAAATAAATAATAAACTAATATCGAAGTTACCAATATTAAATTGAATACTACCTAACTAGCTTTTTGTTTGCAATATCTAATTCCAAGTTAAAATATCTAATTCCAAGTTAAAATATCTAATTCCAAGTTAAAATACCTAATTCCAAGTTAAAATATCTAATTCCAAGTTAAAATATGGAATTCCAAGTTAAAATATCTAATTCCCAGTCAAAATATCTAATTTCAAGTTAAGATATCTAATTTTGATTTTCAAATGATCAAAAATTTAATTCATATTAACCATTTCCTATTTATGATATATATATAAAAAATGTTTGTGATGCGGTTTTTTAATAATAAATTTTCTTTAGTCTGCAATAAAATGGCAATTTGTTTTCTAAAACTGATAGCCAATCATAGCAGACTAAAGAAAATCGGTTTACTATAGAGGCAGCTTCATTACTCATGACTCCAAATTCTTTATACAGTACTTCATTAAGTAATCCTGTATACAATTTAGATTTACTATTTCTGGCATTTGATTTAGAAGAGTTGCTGTTTGTTTACATAGCAGATACGAGTCAGTTTGTTGACTCAAAGATCGAGAAGTTGAGAGAAACTCACTGCAAGTCTTCGGTCAATCTTCCAGGAAATAGTTTCCAGAAGAGGAAATAACCTGGACTTCGTTTCCCTGATGCGAGAATCTCTCGTGCATTTGTGATGAAACCTATCTACGCACACACTGAAACTAGTGCAACCTATCTACGCACACACTGAAACTAGTGCAACCTATCTACGCACACACTGATACTAGTGCAACCTATCTACGCACACACTGAAACTAGTGCAACCTATCTACGCACACACTGAAACTAGTGCAACCTATCTACGCACACACTGAAACTAGTGCAACCTATCTACGCACACACTGAAACTAGAGCAACCTATCTACGCACACACTGAAATTAGAGCAACCTATCTACGCACACACTGAAACTAGAGCAACCTATCTATGCAACTAGTGTTACTATATTGACTTTATCTTCATTAATAAGCCTAAACCTATTGAATTTAATACTAGAATGCTTTCAAAAGTTTATTTGAAGATATGGATTTTATAAATGAAAGGTCTATAAAATGAACGATAATTCATCAAGCTCTTTTGTAATTTCCTTAAAAATTATCCTCCTAAAGAAGAATTTCCTTTAAAAAAAAAATGTTCCTGCTATGATTATACCTATTTCGGTTGTGTATTTTTTTTTCTTTTCGGTTACAATTATCTTCAATTTTCTATATAACCAGGGTGTCTGAGTTCTATAACCTTACTTCTATTCTTTTATAGCAGTTTTTCAATTGTCAGAGTGAAAATAAATAATTCAACCATCAAAGAGCAGAATCCTGTGAGTTTTCTAGCACCGTCACCACATAGAAAAGATTCTCGTGGTAACATTGTCCCGATTCTGTAAAAATATTAGGACAGTGTTGCCACAATAAATATTAGGACAGTGTAGCCACAAGAAATATTGGTAGCTGGATATTAGTTATCAATAGAACATATTTGAATATTTGCCAGAAAAATAACTTTTAACTACAACCTTCTATACCCTAAGACAATATTTATGTCTCTTTTGAATGATGTATTTGGCGAGATTTTTTTGAGATATTTTCCTCAAACGACTGAATAATTGTTTATGTACAATAGTAGAGAAAGAAAATAGAGAAAAGGATCTATCTACTATTTTAACAGTATTCTTAACAACATATGTAATATTTCATAATATAACGCCAACATTAGTTTTTCACAATAATTTTGTGAATTATTTTTGTAGAGTCTTTACCTTTTTATAGTTTGATACACTTTCTGTACCTATATATTACAATATTATCACAAATTTTTTCGCGTTTTACACGCTCAAAATAGTTTAGGGCTTAATGGGCTAAGATCCACCGAATTTCAACCTTCAAGCCTTGCGGTTAGTCCTAAGTGATGGCGTATTTGACACCATCACTTGAAGATGATTCCAGTGCTCTTGTTGACTCCCTCTATTGGCAGAAATGTCAACTATCAGAGACTCCAAATTATTGGACGTTTCTACCAAAGGATTCAAGATTGAAACTAACAGTCAATTTTAATGTGCAAGGATCATAAATTAACTCAAATTCTCAGAAATGTAAAAACAGTTCTCGAATCAGTAGGAATTTATTGAAGTAATTCAGAATATATACGTTTGTAAATAGATATGTATATTAAGATAATAAATATGCATATGAAGAAGGAAATCAATTGTTATATCTTTTTCTCTTTGAGTGTACGTTATCTGCAATTAGAATCTGCTGCCAGCAAATTATGCACGATATAGATTCAATACTGCCAGGTGCATGATGCATCATATTACAAGATAAACTTTTTCTTATTAATCAGTATCGATGTCATAAAGTTTTACATTTCATTTTACTGCATCAGATATCCACGAAGGGAGTTATGAAGAGGTTCGTGGAAGATATACTGGACCCGCTTCTAAATTTAGTTTCCCCACAATAACTTTCAGGTTCGGCAGACAGAGACTCGGCCGGATGGATACTTTACCGTAGGAGTTTCTATTATTCATATAGTACTAATTTTAATAAGTTATTGATTATCGTTGCTTTAAGAGCATACTATTAGATTCAAAACTTTTGATGGCTTGTTTCAGGAAAGCAACATTATTCCATATTGGGTTTAGGGTACAATTTGCGTGCAGCGATTGTTGTGATCATCTCTCGGCGACTATCTTTGAGCACTAGTACAAAGCTATTCCTATGAGGCTGTTTTTCAACGAACGATTTTCGCTGAGCACAAGTTCAACGTATTCCTGTAGCTGGGTGATGATCGCAACAATCGCTGCATGCAAAACGTCCCCTAACTGAGTTACATTTTCATTCTCTCACCTTTTCAAACTCGCAGAACTCGACCTGTCTCCTAAGTGTCTCCAGGTAGTTAAGAGCGTTGATGTAGTTGAGGGCGTAGCGGTGATATGCTTGACACAACATGGTGGCCTTGGAACCCTGAACAGAAAACGGAGAAAAAATATTTAAGCTCTGCACCATGGAATTCAGTTTTCAATTGAGAATAAGTATGTTCAATACTCGTTTGTTTTGAAATACAGTAGAACTGCTTTATAATGTAATCCTGTATAATGAATGTAGTGTCCTGATTAAGGATGTATCTTCTATAGTGAACAAATTTTGTTTAGTCTGCCATAAAAGGACCATCAGTGATATAGCAAAGAATTATTCACAAAGTTAATTGCCAATATCCGCGAATATTTCAAAGTATATGATGGCTACCCTTAACTTTTGACCATAGCAAAATTTAGTGTTTGAAGTGAATTAAAAAATTATTCTTGTCCAAATGCTTTGAAATTTCATATGAATACATATGATTTCTATATGAATATACGTGCAAAATTTCAATAATGTGTGTTTTGTACTTTTTATGAAATTAAAGATTTATATAACTTGTTTTTGCCTAACCTTACGTTTTGTCCTCTACTGTAAGTTATATTTTGTCATGTACATTATATTTTGTCATGTACGTTATATTTTGTCATGTACGTTATATTTTGTCATGTACGTTATATTTTGTCATGTACGTTATATTTTGTCATGTACGTTATATTTTGTCATGTACGTTATATTTTGTCATGTACGTTATATTTTGTCATGTACGTTATATTTTGTCATGTACGTTATATTTTGTCATGTACGTTATATTTTGTCATGTACGTTATATTTTGTCATGTACGTTATATTTTGTCATGTACGTTATATTTTGTCATGTACGTTATATTTTGTCATGTACGTTATATTTTGTCATGTACGTTATATTTTGTCATGTACGTTATATTTTGTCATGTACGTTATATTTTGTCATGTACGTTATATTTTGTCATGTACGTTATATTTTGTCATGTACGTTATATTTTGTCATGTACGTTATATTTTGTCATGTACGTTATATTTTGTCATGTACGTTATATTTTGTCATGTACGTTATATTTTGTCATGTACGTTATATTTTGTCATGTACGTTATATTTTGTCATGTACGTTATATTTTGTCATGTACGTTATATTTTGTCATGTACGTTATATTTTGTCATGTACGTTATATTTTGTCATGTACGTTATATTTTGTCATGTAAGTTATATTTTGTCATGTACGTTATATTTTGTCATGTACGTTATATTTTGTCATGTAAGTTATATTTTGTCATGTACGTTATATTTTGTCATGTACGTTATATTCTGTCATGTGCGTTATATTTTGTCATGTACGTTATGTTCTGTCATGTACGTTTCAGTCCCCCTTGTCTCAAAGCTTCCCTTAAGTTATTAGCAGTCAGACAAGGTTAACTTGACACTGTCTCCATAGATGCACACTTTGCTAGAACTTGAACACTAAAAAATGATAAAAAGGTTTTTTCAAGATGGCGACAATAATAATGTTATCTGCATCTTGTTTACTTTTTATTTTGTATTTTATTTAAACAGTCGAAGAAAAGAGTATCTAAACATTCATATTGCAATTTACTTATTTCCTATATCCAAAAAACAGATCTAACTAATAATTTTAAAATTGGTCTAGATACACGACGACAAATTTGTAAGATTTGAATCAAATAGGAAATTAGAAAACTGTGATTTGTGAAATTAATAAATTGCAGTGACTCTTTTGTTTGATAGTACATCATCACAGTGACTCTTCTCTCTGATAGTACATCATCACAGTGATTCTTTTCTCTGATAGTACATCATCACAGTGATGTACTATCAGAGAAAAGAGTCACTGTGATGATGTACTATCAGAGAAAAGAGTCACTGAGATGTACTCATCAGAGAAAGAATCACTGTGATGATGTTCTATCAGAGAAAAGAGTCACTGTGATGATGTACTATCAGAGAAAAGAGTCACTGTGATGATGTACTATCATAGAGTACTCTGCGTTGATACCACTGCTTATCTCTCTCTTTTCCTCCTCCTCCGTTGTTGTTGTTGAGAGAGATAAGCAGTGGTATCAACGCAGAGTACTCTATGATAGTACATCATCACAGTGACTCTTTTCTCTGATAGTACATCATCACAGTGACTCTTTTCTCTGATAGAACATCATCACAGTGATTCTTTTCTCTGATAGTACATCTCAGTGACTCTTTTCTCTGATAGTACATCATCACAGTGACTCTTTTCTCTGATAGTACATCATCACAGTGACTCTTTTCTCTGATAGTACATCATCACAGTGACTCTTTTCTCTGATAGTACATCATCACAGTGACTCTT
>CANNZV010002376.1:0-59139 GCA_947561585.1 Caprella mutica
TGCTGATAGACAGAGTGCTGAAAATATTACCTAGTTATAACTGAAATCATGCTGATAGACAGAATGCTGAAAATATTACCTAGTTATAACTGAAGTCATGCTGATAGACAGAATGCTGAAATATTACCTAGTTATAACTGAAGTCATGCTGATAGACAGCATGCTGAAAATATTACATAGTTATAACTGAAATCATGCTGATAGACAGAATGCTGAAAATATTACCTAGTTATAACTGAAATCATGCTGATAGACAGAATGCTGAAAATATTACCTAGTTATAACTGAAATCATGCTGATAGACAGAATGCTGAAAATATAACCTAGTTATAACTGAAGTCATGCTGATAGACAGAATGCTTAAAATATTACCTAGTTTTAACTGAAGTCATGCTGATAGACAGAATGCTGAAAATATTACCTAGTTATAACTGAAGTCATGCTGATAGACAGAATGCTGAAAATATTACCTAGTTATAACTGAAGTCATGCTGATAGACAGTATGCTGAAAATATTACCTAGTTAAAACAGAAATCATGCTGATAGACAGAATGCTGAAAATATTGCCTAGTTATAACTGAAGTCATGCTGATAGACTGAATGCTGAAAATATTCCCTAGTTATAACTGAAATCATGCTGATAGACAGAATGCTGAAAATATTACCTAGTTACAACTGAAGTCATGCTGATAGACAGAATGCTGAAAATATTACCTAGTTATAACTGAAGTCATGCTGATAGACAGAATGCTGAAAATATTACCTAATTATAACTGAAGTCATGCTGATAGACAGAATGCTGAAAATATTACCTAGTTATAACTGAAATCATGCTGATAGACAGAATGCTGAAATATACCTAATTAACTAATTATAACTGAAGTCATGCTGATAGACAGAATGCTGAAAATATTACCTAGTTATAACTGAAGTCATGCTGATAGACAGAATGCTGAAAATATTACCTAGTTATAACTGAAGTCATGCTGATAGATAGAATGATGAAAATATTACCTTATTATAACTGAAGTCATGCTGATAGACAGAATGCTGGAAAATATTACCTAGTTATAACTGAAGTCATGCTGATAGACAGAATGATGAAAATATTACCTAATTATAACTGAAGTCATGCTGATAGACAGAATGCTGAAAATATTACCTAGTTATAACTGAAATCATGCTGATAGACAGAATGCTGAAAATATTACCTAATTATAACTGAAGTCATGCTGATAGACAGAATGCTGAAAATATTACCTAGTTATAACTGAAGTCATGCTGATAGACAGAATGATGAAAATATTAACTAATTATAACTGAAGTCATGCTGATAGACAGAATGCTGAAAATATTACCTAGTTATAACTGAAATCATGCTGATAGACTTAATGCTGAAAATATTACCTAGTTATAACTGAAGTCATGCTGATGGACAGAATGCTGAAAATATTACCTAGATATAACTGAAGTCATGCTGATAGACAGAATGCAGAAAATATTACCTAGTTATAACTGAAGTCATGCTGATAGACAGAATGCTGAAAATATTACCTAGTTATAACTGAAGTCATGCTGATAGACAGAATGCTGAAAATATTACCTAGTTATAACTGAAGTCATGCTGATAGACAGAATGCTGAAAATATTACCTAGTTATAACTGAAGTCATGCTGATAGACAGAATGCTGAAAATATTACCTAGTTATAACTGAAGTCATGCTGATAGACAGAATGCTGAAAATATTACCTAGTTATAACTGAAATCATGCTGATAGACAGAATGCTGAAAATATTACCTAGTTATAACTGAAATCATGCTGATAGACAGAATGCTGAAAATATTACCTAGTTATAACTGAAGTCATGCTGATAGACAGAATGCTGAAAATATTACCTAGTTATAACTGAAGTCATGCTGATAGACAGAATGCTGAAAATATTCCCTAGTTATAACTGAAATCATGCTGATAGACAGAATGCTGAAAATAATTACCTAGTTACAACTGAAGTCATGCTGATAGACAGAATGCTGAAAATAATACCTAGTTATAACTGAAGTCATGCTGATAGACAGAATGCTGAAAATATTACCTAATTATAACAGAAGTCATGCTGATAGACAAATTGCTGAAAATATTACCTAGTTATAACTGAAGTCATGCTGATAGACAGAATGCTGAAAATGTTACCTAGTTATAACTGAAGTCATGCTGATAGACAGAATGCTGAAAATATTACCTAGTTATAACTGAAATCATGCTGATAGACAGAATGCTGAAAATATTACCTAGTTATAACTGAAATCATGCTGATAGACTTAATGCTGAAAATATTACCTAGTTATAACTGAAGTCATGCTGATGGACAGAATGCTGAAAATATTACCTAGTTATAACTGAAGTCATGCTGATAGACAGAATGCAGAAAATATTACCTAGTTATAACTGAAGTCATGCTGATAGACAGAATGCTGAAAATATTACCTAGTTATAACTGAAGTCATGCTGATAGACAGAATGCTGAAAATATTACCTAGTTATAACTGAAATCATGCTGATAGACAGAATGCTGAAAATATTACCTAGTTATAACTGAAATCATGCTGATAGACAGAATGCTGAAAATATTACCTAGTTATAACAAAATCATGCTGATAGACAGAATGCTGAAAATATTACCTAGTTATAACTGAAGTCATGCTGATAGACAGAATGCTGAAAATATTACCTAGTTATAACTGAAGTCATGTCTGATAGACAGAATGCTGAAAATATTACCTAGTTGCTGATAGACAGAATGCTAAAAATATTACCTAGTTATAACTGAAGTCATGCTGATAGACAGAATGCTGAAAATATCACCTAGGTTATAACTGAAGTCATGCTGATAGACAGAATGCTGAAGATATTACCTAGTTATAACTGAAGTCATGCTGATAGACAGAATGCTGAAAATATTATCTAGTTATAACTGAAGTCATGCTGATAGACAGAATGCTGAAAATATTATCTAGTTATAACTGAAGTCATGCTGATAGACAGAATGCTGAAAATATTATCTAGTTATAACTGAAGTCATGCTGATAGACAGAATGCTGAAAATATTACCTAGTTATAACTGAAATCATGCTGATAGACAGAATGCTGAAAATATTACCTAATTATAACTGAAGTCATGCTGATAGACAGAATGCTGAAAATATTACCTAGTTATAACTGAAGTCATGCTGATAGACAGAATGATGAAAATATTACCTAGTTATAACTGAAGTCATGCTGATAGACAGAATGCTGAAAATATTATCTAGTTATAACTGAAGTCATGCTGATAGACAGAATGCTGAAAATATTACCTAGTTATAACTGTCATGCTGATAGACAGAATGCTGAAAATATTATCTAGTTAAAACTGAAATCATGCTGATAGAAAGAATGCTGAAAATATTACCTAGTTATAACTGAAGTCATGCTGATAGACAGAATGCTGGAAATATTACCTAGTTATAACTGAAGTCATGCTGATAGACAGAATGCTGAAAATATTACCTAGTTATAACTGAAATCATGCTGATAGACAGAATGCTGAAAATATTACCTAATTATAACTGAAGTCATGCTGATAGACTGAATGCTGAAAATATTACCTAGTTATAACTGAAGTCATGCTGATAGACAGAATGCTGAAAATATTACCTAGTTATAACTGAAGTCATGCTGATAGACAGAATGATGAAAATATTACCTAATTATAACTGAAGTCATGCTGATAGATAGAATGCTGAAAATATTACCTAGTTATAACTGAAGTCTTGCTGATAGACAGAATGATGAAAATATTACCTAATTATAACTGAAGTCATGCTGATAGACAGAATGCTGAAAATATTACCTAGTTATAACTGAAATCATGCTGATAGACAGAATGCTGAAAATATTACCTAATTATAACTGAAGTCATGCTGATAGACAGAATGCTGAAAATATTACCTAGTTATAACTGAAGTCATGCTGATAGACAGAATGCTGAAAATATTACCTAGTTATAACTGAAGTCATGCTGATAGACAGAATGATGAAAATATTAACTAATTATAACTGAAGTCATGCTGATAGACAGAATGCTGAAAGTATTACCTAGTTATAACTGAAATCATGCTGATAGACTTAATGCTGAAAATATTACCTAGTTATAACTGAAGTCATGCTGATGGACAGAATGCTGAAAATATTACCTAGATATGACTGAAGTCATGCTGATAGACAGAATGCAGAAAATATTACCTAGTTATAACTGAAGTCATGCTGATAGACAGAATGTTGAAAATATTACCTAGTTATAACTGAAGTCATGCTGATAGACAGAATGCTGAAAATATTACCTAGTTATAACTGAAGTCATGCTGATAGACAGAATGCTGAAAATATTACCTAGTTATAACTGAAGTCATGCTGATAGACAGAATGCTGAAAATATTACCTAGTTATAACTGAAGTCATGCTGATAGACAGAATGCTGAAAATATTACCTAGTTATAACTGAAATCATGCTGATAGACAGAGTGCTGAAAATATTACCTAGTTATAACTGAAATCATGCTGATAGACAGAATGCTGAAAATATTACCTAGTTATAACTGAAGTCATGCTGATAGACAGAATGCTGAAAATATTACCTAGTTATAACTGAAGTCATGCTGATAGGACAGCATGCCGAAAATATTACATAGTTATAACTGAAATCATGCTGATAGGACAGAATGCTGAAAATATTACCTAGTTTATAACTGAAATCATGCTGATAGACAGAATGCTGAAAATATTACCTAGTTATAACTGAAATCATGCTGATAGACAGAATGCTGAAAATATAACCTAGTTATAACTGAAGTCATGCTGATAGACAGAATGCTTAATATATTACCTAGTTTTAACTGAAGTCATGCTGATAGACAGAATGCTGAAAATATTACCTAGTTATAACTGAAGTCATGCTGATAGACAGAATGCTGAAAATATTACCTAGTTATAACTGAAGTCATGCTGATAGACAGAATGCTGAAAATATTACCTAGTTAAAACAGAAATCATGCTGATAGACAGAATGCTGAAAATATTACCTAGTTATAACTGAAGTCATGCTGATAGACAGAATGCTGAAAATATTCCCTAGTTATAACTGAAATCATGCTGATAGACAGAATGCTGAAAATATTACCTAGTTACAACTGAAGTCATGCTGATAGACAGAATGCCTAAAATATTACCTAGTTATAACTGAAGTCATGCTGATAGACAGAATGCTGAAAATATTACCTAATTATAACTGAAGTCATGCTGATAGACAAAATGCTGAAAATATTACCTAGTTATAACTGAATCATGCTGATAGACAGAATGCTGAAAATATATACCTAATTTATAACTGAAGTCATGCTGATAGACAGAATGCTGAAAATATTACCTAGTTATAACTGAAGTCATGCTGATAGACAGAATGCTGAAAATATTACCTAGTTATAACTGAAGTCATGCTGATAGATAGAATGATGAAAATATTACCTAATTATAACTGAAGTCATGCTGATAGACAGAATGCTGGAAATATTACCTAGTTATAACTGAAGTCATGCTGATAGACAGAATGATGAAAATATTACCTAATTATAACTGAAGTCATGCTGATAGACAGAATGCTGAAAATATTACCTAGTTATAACTGAAATCATGCTGATAGACAGAATGCTGAAAATATTACCTAATTATAACTGAAGTCATGCTGATAGACAGAATGCTGAAAATATTACCTAGTTATAACTGAAGTCATGCTGATAGACAGAATGATGAAAATATTAACTTATTATAACTGAAGTCATGCTGATAGACAGAATGCTGAAAATATTACCTAGTTATAACTGAAATCATGCTGATAGACTTAATGCTGAAAATATTACCTAGTTATAACTGAAGTCATGCTGATGGACAGAATGCTGAAAATATTACCTAGATATAACTGAAGTCATGCTGATAGACAGAATGCAGAAAATATTACCTAGTTATAACTGAAGTCATTGCTGATAGACAGAATGTTGAAAATATTACCTAGTTATAACTGAAGTCATGCTGATAGACAGAATGCTGAAAATATTACCTAGTTATAACTGAAGTCATGCTGATAGACAGAATGCTGAAAATATTACCTAGTTATAACTGAAGTCATGCTGATAGACAGAATGCTGAAAATATTACCTAGTTATAACTGAAGTCATGCTGATAGACAGAAATGCTGAAAATATTACCTAGTTATAACTGAAATCATGCTGATAGACAGAATGCTGAAAATATTACCTAGTTATAACTGAAATCATGCTGATAGACAGAATGCTGAAAATATTACCTAGTTATAACTGAAGTCATGCTGATAGACAGAATGCTGAAAATATTACCTAGTTATAACTGAAGTCATGCTGATAGACAGAATGCTGAAAATATTCCCTAGTTTAACTGAAATCATGCTGATAGACAGAATGCTGAAAATATTACCTAGTTACAACTGAAGTCATGCTGATAGACAGAATGCTGAAAATATTACCTAGTTATAACTGAAGTCATGCTGATAGACAGAATGCTGAAAATATTACCTAATTATAACAGAAGTCATGCTGATAGACAAAATGCTGAAAATATTACCTAGTTATAACTGAAGTCATGCTGATAGACAGAATGCTGAAAATGTTACCTAGTTATAACTGAAGTCATGCTGATAGACAGAATGCTGAAAATATTACCTAGTTATAACTGAAATCATGCTGATAGACAGAATGCTGAAAATATTACCTAGTTATAACTGAAATCATGCTGATAGACTTAATGCTGAAAATATTACCTAGTTATAACTGAAGTCATGCTGATGGACAGAATGCTGAAAATATTACCTAGTTATAACTGAAGTCATGCTGATAGACAGAATGCAGAAAATATTACCTAGTTATAACTGAAGTCATGCTGATAGACAGAATGCTGAAAATATTACCTAGTTATAACTGAAGTCATGCTGATAGACAGAATGCTGAAAATATTACCTAGTTATAACTGAAATCATGCTGATAGACAGAATGCTGAAAATATTACCTAGTTATAACTGAAATCATGCTGATAGACAGAATGCTGAAAATATTACCTAGTTATAACAAAAATCATGCTGATAGACAGAATGCTGAAAATATTACCTAGTTATAACTGAAGTCATGCTGATAGACAGAATGCTGAAAATATTACCTAGTTATAACTGAAGTCATGCTGATAGACAGAATGCTGAAAATATTACCTAGTTGCTGATAGACAGAATGCTAAAAATATTACCTAGTTATAACTGAAGTCATGCTGATAGACAGAATGCTGAAAATATTACCTAGTTATAACTGAAATCATGCTGATAGACGGAATGCTGAAAATATTACCTAGTTATAACTGAAATCATGCTGATAGACAGAATGCTGAAAAATATTACCTAGTTATAACTGAAGTCATGCTGATGGACAGAATGCTGAAAATATTACCTAGTTATAACTGAAGTCATACTGATAGACAGAATGCTGAAAATATTACCTAGTTATAACTGAAATCATGCTGATAGACAGAATGCTGAAAATATTACCTAGTTATAACTGAAGTCATGCTGATAGACAGAATGCTGAAAATATTACCTAGTTATAACTGAAGTCATGCTGATAGACAGAATGCTGAAAATATTACCTAGTTATAACTGAAGTCATGCTGATAGACAGAATGCTGAAAATATTACCTAGTTAAAACTGAAGTCATGCTGATAGACAGAATGCTAAAAATATTACCTAGTTATAACTGAAGTCATGCTGATAGACAGAATGCTGAAAATCTTACCTAGTTATAACTGAAGTCATGCTGATAGACAGAATGCTGAAAATATTACCTAGTTATAACTGAAATCATGCTGATAGACAGAATGCTGAAAATATTACCTAGTTATAACTGAAATCATGCTGATAGACAGAATGCTGAAAATATTACCTAGTTATAACTGAAGTCATGCTGATGGACAGAATGCTGAAAATATTACCTAGTTATAACTGAAATCATGCTGATAGACAGAATGCTGAAAATATTACCTAGTTATAACTGAAGTCATGCTGATAGACAGCATGCTGAAAATATTACCTTGTTATAACTGAAATCATGCTGATAGACAGAATGCTGAAAATATTACCTAGTTATAACTGAAGTCATGCTGATAGACAGAATGCTGAAAATATTACCTAGTTATAACTGAAGTCATGCTGATAGACAGAATACTGAAAATATTACCTAGTTATAACTGAAGTCATGCTGATAGACAGAATGCTGAAAATATTACCTAGTTATAACTGAAGTCATGCTGATAGACAGAATGCTGAAAATATTACCTATTTATAACTGAAGTCATGCTGATAGACAGAATGCTGAAAATATTACCTAGTTATAACTGAAGTCATGCTGATAGACAGAATGCTGAAAATGTTACCTAGTTATAACTGAAATCATGCTGATAGACAGAATGCTGAAAATATTACCTAGTTATAACTGAAATCATGCTGATAGACAGAATGCTGAAAATATTACCTAGTTATAACTGAAGTCATGCTGATAGACAGAATGCTGAAAATATTATCTAGTTATAACTGAAGTCATGCTGATAGACAGCATGCTGAAAATATTACATAGTTATAACTGCAATCATGCTGATAGACAGAATGCTGAAAATATTACCTAGTTATAACTGAAATCATGCTGATAGACAGAATGCTGAAATTTTTACTTAGTTATAACTGAAATCATGCTGATAGACAGAATGCTGAAAATATTACCTAGTTATAACTGAAGTCATGCTGATAGACAGAATGCTGAAAATATTACCTAGTTATAACTGAAGTCATGCTGATAGACAGAATGCTGAAAATATTACCTAGTTATAACTGAAGTCATGCTTTAGACAGAATGCTGAAAATATTACCTAGTTATAACTGAAGTCATGTTGATAGACAGAATGCTGAAAATATTACCTAGCTATAACTGAAATCATGCTGATAGACAGAATGCTGAAAATATTACCTAGTTATAACTGAAGTCATGCTGATAGACAGAATGCTGAAAATATTACCTAGTTATAACTGAAGTCATGCTGATAGACAGCATGCTGAAAATATTACATAGTTATAACTGCAATCATGCTGATAGACAGAATTCTGAAAATATTACCTAGTTATAACTGAAATCATGCTGATAGACAGAATGCTGAAAATATTACCTAGTTATAACTGAAATCATGCTGATAGACAGAATGCTGAAAATATTACCTAGTTATAACTGAAATCATGTTGATAGACAGAATGCTGAAAATATTACCTAATTATAACTGAAGTCATGCTGATAGACAGAATACTGAAAATATTACCTAGTTATAACTGAAGTCATGCTGATAGACAGAATGCTGAAAATATTACCTAGTTATAACTGAAGTCATGCTGATAGACAGAATGATGAAAATATTACCTAATTATAACTGAAGTCATGCTGATAGACAGAATGCTGAAAATATTACCTAGTTATAACTGAAATCATGCTGATAGACTTAATGCTGAAAATATTACCTAGTTATAACTGAAGTCATGCTGACGGACAGAAAGCTGAAAATATTACCTAGTTATAACTGAAGTCATGCTGATAGACAGAATGCAGAAAATATTACCTAGTTATAACTGAAGTCATGCTGATAGACAGAATGCTGAAAATATTACCTAGTTATAACTGAAGTCATGCTGATAGACAGAATACTGAAAATCTTACCTAGTTATAACTGAAGTCATGCTGATAGACAGAATGCTGAAAATATTACCTAGTTATAACTGAAATCATGCTGATAGACAGAATGCTGAAAATATTACCTAGTTATAACTGAAATCATGCTGATAGACAGAATGCTGAAAATATTACCTAATTATAACTGAAGTCATGCTGATAGACAGAATGCTGAAAATATTACCTAGTTTTAACTGAAGTCATGCTGATAGACAGAATGCTGAAAATATTACCTAGTTATAACTGAAGTCATGCTGATAGACAGAATGATGAAAATATTACCTAATTATAACTGAAGTCATGCTGATAGACAGAATGCTGAAAATATTACCTAGTTATAACTGAAATCATGCTGATAGACAGAATGCTGAAAATATTACCTAGTTATAACTGAAGTCATGCTGATAGACAGAATGCTGAAAATATTACCTAGTTGCTGATAGACAGAATGCTGAAAATATTACCTAGTTATAACTGAAGTCATGCTGATAGACAGAATGCTGAAAATATTACCTAGTTATAACTGAAATCATGCTGATAGACAGAATGCTGAAAATATTACCTAGTTATAACTGAAATCATGCTGATAGACAGAATGCAGAAAATATTACCTAGTTATAACTGAAGTCATGCTGATAGACAGAATGCTGAAAATATTACCTAGTTATAACTGAAGTCATGCTGATAGACAGAATGCTGAAAATATTACCTAGTTATAACTGAAATCATGCTGATAGACAGAATGCTGAAAATATTACCTAGTTATAACTGAAATCATGCTGATAGACAGAATGCTGAAAATATTACCTAGTTATAACTGAAGTCATGCTGATAGACAGAATGCTGAAAATATTACCTAGTTATAACTGAAGTCATGCTGATAGACAGCATGCTGAAAATATTACCTTGTTATAACTGAAATCATGCTGATAGACAGAGTGCTGAAAATATTACCTAGTTATAACAGAAATCATGCTGATAGACAGAATGCTGAAAATATTACCTAGTTATAACTGAAGTCATGCTGATAGACAGAATGCTGAAAATATTACCTAGTTATAACTGAAGTCATGCTGATAGACAGAATGCTGAAAATATTACCTAGTTATAACTGAAGTCATGCTGATAGACAGAATGCTGAAAATATTACCTAGTTGCTGATAGACAGAATGCTGAAAATATTACCTAGTTATAACTGAAGTCATGCTGATAGACAGAATGCTGAAAATATTACCTAGTTATAACAGAAATCATGCTGATAGACAGAATGCTGAAAATATTACCTAGTTATAACAGAAATCATGCTGATAGACAGAATGCTGACTACTTTTAGACTAAAATTAGAGAATCAAAATATATTCCCAACATTTAGAGTTAAAAAATAAATCATTTTGAATCAAATCAATCTGTTTAAAATGACTAAATGCTAATTACTGAAATCTAACAGTGACTAAATGCTAATTACTAAAATCTAAAAGTGACTAAATGCTAATTACTAAAATCTAACAGTGACTAAATGCTAATTACTAAAATCTAACAGTGACTAAATGCTAATTACTAAAATCTAACAGTGACTAAATGCTAATTACTAAAATCTAACAGTGACTAAATGCTAATTACTAAAATCTAACAGTCACTAAATGCTAATTACTAAAATCTAATTATGATTAAATGTATAATTTAGTTTTAGAAAATTATACCAACAGAATTAGAATTTTTTGAAGAAATTCCTGAAGAATTTACCCACAGACATAGTACTTCTTTTTGCAGCTTCTCGCTGTTCAGCTTCTCGCTGTTCAGCTTCTCGCTGTTCAGCTTCTCGCTGTGCAGCTTCTCGCTGTTCAGCTTCTCGCTGTGCAGCTTCTCGCTTTATAGCTTCTCGCTGTGCAGCTTTTCGCTGTGCAGCTTTTCGCTTTGCAGCTTCTCGCTGTTCAGCTTCTCGCTGTGCAGCTTCTCGCTTTTCAAAATCAGGCTGCGTGAAGAAGAATTATTTTACTAATTTTAAGTGTACATTCACAAAATATATTTGCAATGAGTTAATTGATGCAGCTACACACCAAATTGTGAGAATTACAGTTAAGATGAACACTAGAGAAATGTTTGCTAATTTTATTCACTCACCAAACAGAGTTCCAAGAGTCTCGATTTGTCTTTATTCACCCTGTAAGTAAATAAAGTAAGATGAGACAGCTAAGTAACATTTATTGAGTTAACATGTAAGTAAATAAAAGTGAGATGAGACAGCTAAGTAACATTTATTGTGTTAACATGTAAGTAAATAAAAGTGAGATGAGACAGCTAAGTAACATTTATTGGGTTAACATGTAAGTAAATAAAAGTGAGATGAGACAGCTAAGTAACATTTATTGGGTTAACATGTAAGTAAATAAAAGTGAGATGAGACAGCTAAGTAACATTTACTGGGTTAACATGTAAGTAAATAAAAGTGAGATGAGACAGCTAAGTAACATTTACTGGGTTAACATGTAAGTAAATAAAAGTGAGATGAGACAGCTAAGTAACATTTATTAGGTTAACATGTAAGTAAATAAAAGTGAGATGAGACAGCTAAGTAACATTTACTGGGTTAACATGTAAGTAAATAAAAGTGAGATGAGACAGCTAAGTAACATTTATTGGGTTAACATTTAAGTAAATAAAAGTGAGATGAGACAGCTAAGTAACATTTACTGGGCTAACATGTAAGTAAAAAAAAGTGAGATGAGACAGCTAAGTAACATTCACTTACTGATTTGTTAAAATACAATACAACTTTTTAACTTTCAGTTTTTGTTATTTTCATTTAGTAGCGACTTCTCATGTAGAACTTTTTACGTAATATTAATTTGATTTAAAATAATTTATATCTTTTACCAGTCACTTGTAACGATAAAATCTGCTTCTTATTTCAATAATGTTTTTAATTTCTCTTGTTATATCATCTTTATTATTTATTTCTCATTTTATCTTAAATTGTTCAGTGTTACTGCAAATTATTTCACCTCAAGCCATAATATCTCGTATGTGCCATATATGGCACACCCCGCAGTGAAGGGTTAATAGGTACATTTTACCTACATTATTTTAGTCAATTTACACTCACTCACCAGCCTCACACTCACTCACCAGCCTCACACTCACTCACCAGCCTCACACTCACTCACCAGCCTCACACTCACTCACCAGCCTCACACTCACTCACCAGCCTCACACTCACTCACCAGCCTCATACTCACTCACCAGCCTCACACTCTCTCACCAGCCTCACACTCACTCACCAGCCTCACACTCACTCATCAGACTCACACTCACTCACCAGCCTCACACTCACTCACCAGCCTCACACTCACTCACCAGCCTCACACTCACTCACCAGCCTCACACTCACTCACCTCCACTTCTTCACTTCAGTTCTTTCTCCCTCTTCTGTTCTTATTTTCTCTCCCTCTAACTTCTTCAGCAGTTCTTTGGCGTCAGTGTCTGTCAGGTGACAATTATCCAAACGTATGAACTCGAATCTGCAAAGAATGAAGTAATTAGTGTGAGAGAAAGAAAAAACTAAGCTGATTGATAATAATTCACTAATTATATTCTTTATCTTCATTATCTTTTTATTTATTAATTTCCATTAAAGTTTACACCTGTGGAAAATTTACCTGGGAATACATTAATTAAAAATACAGGTGAATTTAACATCTTAATTACAATTGAAATTAAAATAAAATAGGAAAGTAAAAAGTTGACAGGTGATACAGTAACTAATTCCATTGAAAACAATTATAATATTTATTAGTATTAGCAATAGCCTGATAAGCTGTATGACTAATTCTCACACTGCTAGATAGTTCCTTTACTCTGTATGACTAATTCTCACACTGCTAGATAGTTCCTTTACTCTGTATGACTAATTCTCACACTGCTAGATAGTTCCTTTACTCTATATGACTAATTCTCACACTGCTAGATAGTTCCTTTACTCTATATGACTAATTCTCACACTGCTAGATAGTTCCTTTACTCTGTATGACTAATTCTCACACTGCTAGATAGTTCCTTTACTCTGTATGACTAATTCTCACACTGCTAGATAGTTCCTTTACTCTATATGACTAATTCTCACACTGCTAGATAGTTCCTTTACTCTATATGACTAATTCTCACACTGCTAGATAGTTCCTTTACTCTGTATGACTAATTCTCACACTGCTAGATAGTTCCTTTACTCTGTATGACTAATTCTCACACTGCTAGATAGTTCCTTTACTCTGTATGACTAATTCTCACACTGCTAGATAGTTCCTTTACTCTATATGACTAATTCTCACACTGCTAGATAGTTCCTTTACTCTGTATGACTAATTCTCACACTGCTAGATAGTTCCTTTACTCTGTATGACTAATTCTCACACTGCTAGATAGTTCCTTTACTCTATATGACTAATTCTCACACTGCTAGATAGTTCCTTTACTCTATATGACTAATTCTCACACTGCTAGATAGTTCCTTTACTCTGTATGACTAATTCTCACACTGCTAGATAGTTCCTTTACTCTGTATGACTAATTCTCACACTGCTAGATAGTTCCTTTACTCTATATGACTAATTCTCACACTGCTAGATAGTTCCTTTACTCTATATGACTAATTCTCACACTGCTAGATAGTTCCTTTACTCTGTATGACTAATTCTCACACTGCTAGATAGTTCCTTTACTCTATATGACTAATTCTCACACTGCTAGATAGTTCCTTTACTCTATATGACTAATTCTCACACTGCTAGATAGTTCCTTTACTCTGTATGACTAATTCTCACACTGCTAGATAGTTCCTTTACTCTATATGACTAATTCTCACACTGCTAGATAGTTCCTTCACTCTGTATGACTAATTCTCACACTGCTAGATAGTTCCTTTACTCTATATGACTAATTCTCACACTGCTAGATAGTTCCTTTACTCTATATGACTAATTCTCACACTGCTAGATAGTTCCTTTACTCTGTATGACTAATTCTCACACTGCTAGATAGTTCCTTTACTCTATATGACTAATTCTCACACTGGTAGATAGTTCCTTTACTCTATATGACTAATTCTCACACTGCTAGATAGTTCCTTTACTCTGTATGACTAATTCTCACACTGCTAGATAGTTCCTTTACTCTATATGACTAATTCTCACACTGCTAGATAGTTCCTTTACTCTGTATGACTAATTCTCACACTGCTAGATAGTTCCTTTACTCTGTATGACTAATTCTCACACTGCTAGATAGTTCCTTTACTCTGTATGACTAATTCTCACACTGCTAGATAGTTCCTTTACTCTATATGACTAATTTTCACACTGTTAGATAGTTCCTTTACTCTATATGACTAATTCTCACACTGCTAGATAGTTCCTTTACTCTGTATGACTAATTCTCACACTGCTAGATAGTTCCTTTACTCCATATGACTAATTCTCACACTGCTAGATAGTTCCTTTACTCTATATGACTAATTCTCACACTGCTAGATAGCTCCTTTACTCTATATGACTAATTCTCTCACTGCTAGATAGTTCCTTTACTTTGTATGACTAATTCTCACACTGCTAGATAGTTCCTTTACTCTGTATGACTAATTCTCACACTGCTAGATAGTTCCTTTACTCTATATGACTAATTCTCACACTGCTAGATAGTTCCTTTACTCTATATGACTAATTCTCACACTGCTAGATAGTTCCTTTACTCTGTATGACTAATTCTCACACTGCTAGATAGTTCCTTTACTCTATATGACTAATTCTTACACTGATAGATAGTTCCTTTACTCTATATGACTAATTCTCACACTGCTAGATAGTTCCTTTACTCTGTATGACTAATTCTCACACTGCTAGATAGTTCCTTTACTCTATATGACTAATTCTCACACTGCTAGATAGTTCCTTTACTCTATATGACTAATTCTCACACTGCTAGATAGTTCCTTTACTCTGTATGACTAATTCTCACACTGCTAGATAGTTCCTTTACTCTATATGACTAATTCTCACACAGCTAGATAGTTCCTTCACTCTGTATGACTAATTCTCACACTGCTAGATAGTTCCTTTACTCTATATGACTAATTCTCACACTGCTAGATAGTTCCTTTACTCTATATGACTAATTCTCACACTGCTAGATAGTTCCTTTACTCTGTATGACTAATTCTCACACTGCTAGATAGTTCCTTTACTCTATAAGACTAATTCTCACACTGGTAGATAGTTCCTTTACTCTATATGACTAATTCTCACACTGCTAGATAGTTCCTTTACTCTGTATGACTAATTCTCACACTGCTAGATAGTTCCTTTACTCTATATGACTAATTCTCACACTGCTAGATAGTTCCTTTACTCTGTATGACTAATTCTCACACTGCTAGATAGTTCCTTTACTCTGTATGACTAATTCTCACACTGCTAGATAGTTCCTTTACTCTGTATGACTAATTCTCACACTGCTAGATAGTTCCTTTACTCTATATGACTAATTTTTACACTGTTAGATAGTTCCTTTACTCTGTATGACTAATTCTCACACTGCTAGATAGTTCCTTTACTCTGTATGACAAATTCTCACACTGCTAGATAGTTCCTTTACTCCATATGACTAATTCTCACACTGCTAGATAGTTCCTTTACTCTATATGACTAATTCTCACACTGCTAGATAGTTCCTTTACTCTATATGACTAATTCTCTCACTGCTAGATAGTTCCTTTACTTTGTATGACTAATTCTCACACTGCTAGATAGTTCCTTTACTCTGTATGACTAATTCTCACACTGCTAGATAGTTCCTTTACTCTGTATGACTAATTCTCACACTGCTAGATAGTTCCTTTACTCTGTATGCCTAATTCTCACACTGCTAGATAGTTCCTTTACTCTGTATGACTAATTCTCACACTGCTAGATAGTTCCTTTACTCTGTATGACTAATTCTCACACTGCTAGATAGTTCCTTTACTCTGTATGACTAATTCTCACACTGCTAGATAGTTCCTTTACTCTATATGACTAATTTTCACACTGTTAGATAGTTCCTTTACTCTATATGACTAATTCTCACACTGCTAGATAGTTCCTTTACTCTGTATGACTAATTTTCACACTGTTAGATAGTTCCTTTACTCTATATGACTAATTCTCACACTGCTAGATAGTTCCTTTACTCTATATGACTAATTCTCACACTGCTAGATAGTTCCTTTACTCTATATGACTAATTCTCACACTGCTAGATAGTTCCTTTACTCTGTATGACTAATTCTCACACTGCTAGATAGTTCCTTTACTCTATATGACTAATTCTCACACTGCTAGATAGTTCCTTTACTCTATATGACTAATTCTCACACTGCTAGATAGTTCCTTTACTCTGTATGACTAATTCTCACACTGCTAGATAGTTCCTTTACTCTATATGACTAATTCTCACACTGCTAGATAGTTCCTTTACTCTATATGACTAATTCTCACACTGCTAGATAGTTCCTTTACTCTGTATGACTAATTCTCACACTGCTAGATAGTTCCTTTACTCTATATGACTAATTCTCACACTGCTAGATAGTTCCTTTACTCTGTATGACTAATTCTCACACTGCTAGATAGTTCCTCTTCTCTATATGACTAATTCTCACACTGCTAGATAGTTCCTTTTCTCTATATGACTAATTCTCACACTGCTAGATAGTTCCTTTACTCTGTATGACTAATTCTCACACTGCTAGATAGTTCCTTTACTCTATATGACTAATTTTCACACTGTTAGATAGTTCCTTTACTCTATATGACTAATTCTCACACTGCTAGATAGTTCCTTTACACTATATGACTAATTCTCACACTGCTAGATAGTTCCTTTACTCTATATGACTAATTCTCACACTGCTAGATAGTTCCTTTACTCTGTATGACTAATTCTCACACTGCTAGATAGTTCCTTTACTCTATATGACTAATTCTCACACTGCTAGATAGTTCCTTTTCTCTATATGACTAATTCTCACACTGCTAGATAGTTCCTTTTCTCTATATGACTAATTCTCACACTGCTAGATAGTTTCTTTACTCTAAATGACTAATTTTCACACTGTTAGATAGTTCCTTTACTCTGTATGACTAATTCTCACACTGCTAGATAGTTCCTTTACTCTGTATGACTAATTCTCACACTGCTAGATAGTTCCTTTACTCTTAATGACTAATTCTCACACTGCTAGATAGTTCCTTTACTCTGTATGACTAATTCTCACACTGCTAGATAGTTCCTTTACTCTGTATGACTAATTCTCACACTGCTAGATAGTTCCTTTACTCTATATGACTAATTCTCACACAGCTAGATAGTTCCTTCACTCTGTATGACTAATTCTCACACTGCTAGATAGTTCCTTTACTCTATATGACTAATTCTCACACTGCTAGATAGTTCCTTTACTCTATATGACTAATTCTCACACTGCTAGATAGTTCCTTTACTCTGTATGACTAATTCTCACACTGCTAGATAGTTCCTTTACTCTATAAGACTAATTCTCACACTGGTAGATAGTTCCTTTACTCTATATGACTAATTCTCACACTGCTAGATAGTTCCTTTACTCTGTATGACTAATTCTCACACTGCTAGATAGTTCCTTTACTCTATATGACTAATTCTCACACTGCTAGATAGTTCCTTTACTCTGTATGACTAATTCTCACACTGCTAGATAGTTCCTTTACTCTGTATGACTAATTCTCACACTGCTAGATAGTTCCTTTACTCTGTATGACTAATTCTCACACTGCTAGATAGTTCCTTTACTCTATATGACTAATTTTTACACTGTTAGATAGTTCCTTTACTCTGTATGACTAATTCTCACACTGCTAGATAGTTCCTTTACTCTGTATGACAAATTCTCACACTGCTAGATAGTTCCTTTACTCCATATGACTAATTCTCACACTGCTAGATAGTTCCTTTACTCTATATGACTAATTCTCACACTGCTAGATAGTTCCTTTACTCTATATGACTAATTCTCTCACTGCTAGATAGTTCCTTTACTTTGTATGACTAATTCTCACACTGCTAGATAGTTCCTTTACTCTGTATGACTAATTCTCACACTGCTAGATAGTTCCTTTACTCTGTATGACTAATTCTCACACTGCTAGATAGTTCCTTTACTCTGTATGCCTAATTCTCACACTGCTAGATAGTTCCTTTACTCTGTATGACTAATTCTCACACTGCTAGATAGTTCCTTTACTCTGTATGACTAATTCTCACACTGCTAGATAGTTCCTTTACTCTGTATGACTAATTCTCACACTGCTAGATAGTTCCTTTACTCTATATGACTAATTTTCACACTGTTAGATAGTTCCTTTACTCTATATGACTAATTCTCACACTGCTAGATAGTTCCTTTACTCTGTATGACTAATTTTCACACTGTTAGATAGTTCCTTTACTCTATATGACTAATTCTCACACTGCTAGATAGTTCCTTTACTCTATATGACTAATTCTCACACTGCTAGATAGTTCCTTTACTCTATATGACTAATTCTCACACTGCTAGATAGTTCCTTTACTCTGTATGACTAATTCTCACACTGCTAGATAGTTCCTTTACTCTATATGACTAATTCTCACACTGCTAGATAGTTCCTTTACTCTATATGACTAATTCTCACACTGCTAGATAGTTCCTTTACTCTGTATGACTAATTCTCAAACTGCTAGATAGTTCCTTTACTCTATATGACTAATTCTCACACTGCTAGATAGTTCCTTTACTCTATATGACTAATTCTCACACTGCTAGATAGTTCCTTTACTCTGTATGACTAATTCTCACACTGCTAGATAGTTCCTTTACTCTATATGACTAATTCTCACACTGCTAGATAGTTCCTTTACTCTGTATGACTAATTCTCACACTGCTAGATAGTTCCTCTTCTCTATATGACTAATTCTCACACTGCTAGATAGTTCCTTTTCTCTATATGACTAATTCTCACACTGCTAGATAGTTCCTTTACTCTGTATGACTAATTCTCACACTGCTAGATAGTTCCTTTACTCTATATGACTAATTTTCACACTGTTAGATAGTTCCTTTACTCTATATGACTAATTCTCACACTGCTAGATAGTTCCTTTACACTATATGACTAATTCTCACACTGCTAGATAGTTCCTTTACTCTATATGACTAATTCTCACACTGCTAGATAGTTCCTTTACTCTGTATGACTAATTCTCACACTGCTAGATAGTTCCTTTACTCTATATGACTAATTCTCACACTGCTAGATAGTTCCTTTTCTCTATATGACTAATTCTCACACTGCTAGATAGTTCCTTTTCTCTATATGACTAATTCTCACACTGCTAGATAGTTTCTTTACTCTAAATGACTAATTTTCACACTGTTAGATAGTTCCTTTACTCTGTATGACTAATTCTCACACTGCTAGATAGTTCCTTTACTCTGTATGACTAATTCTCACACTGCTAGATAGTTCCTTTACTCTATATGACTAATTCTCACACTGCTAGATAGTTCCTTTACTCTGTATGACTAATTCTCACACTGCTAGATAGTTCCTTTTCTCTATATGACTAATTCTCACACTGCTAGATAGTTCCTTTACTCTAAATGACTAATTTTCACACTGTTAGATAGTTCCTTTACTCTGTATGACTAATTCTCACACTGCTAGATAGTTCCTTTACTCTGTATGACTAATTCTCACACTGCTAGATAGTTCCTTTACTCTATATGACTAATTCTCACACTGCTAGATAGTTCCTTTACTCTGTATGACTAATTCTCACACTGCTAGATAGTTCCTTTACTCTATATGACTAATTCTCACACTGCTAGATAGTTCCTTTACACTGTATGACTAATTCTTACACTGCTAGATAGTTCCTTTACTCTGTATGACTAATTCTCACACTGCTAGATAGTTCCTTTACTCTGTATGACTAATTCTCACACTGCTAGATAGTTCCTTTACTCTGTATGACTAATTCTCACACTGCTAGATAGTTCCTTTACTCTGTATGACTAATTCTCACACTGCTAGATAGTTCCTTTACTCTGTATGACTAATTCTCACACTGCTAGATAGTTCCTTTACTCTGTATAACTAATTCTCACACTGCTAGATAGTTTCTTTACTCTATATGACTAATTCTCACACTGCTAGATAGTTCCTTTACTCTATATGACTAATTCTCACACTGCTAGATAGTTCCTTTACTCTGTATGACTAATTCTCACACTGCTAGATAGTTCCTTTACTCTGTATGACTAATTCTCACACTGCTATATAGTTCCTTTACTCTGTATGACTAATTCTCACACTGCTAGATAGTTCCTTTACTCTGTATGACTAATTCTCACACTGCTAGATAGTTCCTTTACTCTGTATGACTAATTCTCACACTGTTAGATAGTTCCTTTACTCTGTATGACTAATTCTCACACTGCTAGATAGTTCCTTTACTCTGTATGATTAATTCTCACACTGCTAGATAGTTCCTTTACTCTGTATGACTAATTCTCACACTGCTAGATAGTTCCTTTACTCTATATGACTAATTCTCACACTGCTAGATAGTTCCTTCACTCTATATGACTAATTCTCACACTGCTAGATAGTTCCTTTACTCTATATGACTAATTTTCACACTGTTAAATAGTTTCTTTACTCTGTATGACTAATTCTCACACTGCTAGATAGTTCCTTTACTCTGTATGACTAATTCTCACACTTCTAGATAGTTCCTTTACTCTATATGACTAATTCTCACACTGCTAGATAGTTCCTTTACTCTGTATGACTAATTCTCACACTGCTAGATAGTTCCTTTACTCTATATGACTAATTCTCTCACTGCTAGATAGTTCCTTTACACTGTATGACTAATTCTCACACTGCTAGATAGTTCCTTTACTCTGTATGACTAATTCTCACACTGCTAGATAGTTCCTTTACTCTGTATGACTAATTCTCACACTGCTAGATAGTTCCTTTACTCTGTATGACTAATTCTCACACTGCTAGATAGTTCCTTTACTCTGTATGACTAATTCTCACACTGCTAGATAGTTCCTTTACTCTGCATGACTAATTCTCACACTGCTAGATAGTTCCTTTACTCTGTATGACTAATTCTCACACTGCTAGATAGTTTCTTTTTCTCTATATGACTAATTCTCACACTGCTAGATAGTTCCTTTACTCTATATGACTAATTCTCACACTGCTAGATAGTTCCTTTACTCTGTATGACTAATTCTCACACTGCTAGATAGTTCCTTTACTCTGCATGACTAATTCTCACACTGCTAGATAGTTCCTTTACTCTGTATGACTAATTCTCACACTGCTAGATAGTTTCTTTACTCTATATGACTAATTCTCACACTGCTAGATAGTTCCTTTACTCTATATGACTAATTCTCACACTGCTAGATAGTTCCTTTACCCTGTATGACTAATTCTCACACTGCTAGATAGTTCCTTTACTCTGTATGACTAATTCTCACACTGCTAGATAGTTCCTTTACTCTGTATGACTAATTCTCACACTGCTAGATAGTTCCTTTACTCTGTATGACTAATTCTCACACTGCTAGATAGTTCCTTTACTCTGTATGACTAATTCTCACACTGTTAGATAGTTCCTTTACTCTGTATGACTAATTCTCACACTGCTAGATAGTTCCTTTACTCTGTATGATTAATTCTCACACTGCTAGATAGTTCCTTTACTCTGTATGACTAATTCTCACACTGCTAGATAGTTCCTTTACTCTATATGACTAATTCTCACACTGCTAGATAGTTCCTTTACTCTATATGACTAATTCTCACACTGCTAGATAGTTCCTTTACTCTGTATGACTAATTCTCACACTGCTAGATAGTTCCTTTACTCTGTATGACTAATTCTCACTCTGCTAGATAGTTCCTTTACTCTGTATGACTAATTCTCACACTGCTAGATAGTTCCTTTATTCTGTATGACTAATTCTCACACTGCTAGATAGTTCCTTTACTCTATATGACTAATTCTCACACTGCTAGATAGTTCCTTTACTCTGTATGACTAATTCTCACACTGCTAGATAGTTCCTTTTCTCTATATGACTAATTCTCACACTGCTAGATAGTTCCTTTACTCTGTATGACTAATTCTCACACTGCTAGATAGTTCCTTCACTCTGTATGACTAATTCTCACACTGCTAGATAGTTCCTTTACTCTGTATGACTAATTCTCACACTGGTAGATAGTTCCTTTACTCTGTATGATTAATTCTCACACTGCTAGATAGTTCCTTTACTCTGTATGACTAATTCTCACACTGCTAGATAGTTCCTTTACTCTATATGACTAATTCTCACACTGCTAGATAGTTCCTTTACTCTATATGACTAATTCTCACACTGCTAGATAGTTCCTTTACTCTGTATGACTAATTCTCACACTGCTAGATAGTTTCTTTTCTCTATATGACTAATTCTCACACTGCTAGATAGTTCCTTTACTCTGTATGACTAATTCTCACACTGCTAGATAGTTCCTTTACTCTGTATGACTAATTCTCACACTGCTAGATAGTTCCTTTACTCTGTATGACTAATTCTCACACTGCTAGAAAGTTTCTTTACTCTGTATGACTAATTCTCACACTGCTAGATAGTTCCTTTACTCTGTATGACTAATTCCCACACTGCTAGATAGTTCCTTTACTCTATATGACTAATTTTCACACTGCTAGATAGTTCCTTTACTCTATGACTAATTCCCACACTGCTAGATAGTTCCTTTACTCTGTATGACTAATTCTCACACTGCTAGATAGTTCCTTTACTCTGTATGACCAATTCTCACACTGCTAGATAGTTCCTTTACTCTGTATGACTAATTCTCACACTGCTAGATAGTTCCTTTACTCTGTATGATTAATTCTCACACTGCTAGATAGTTCCTTTACTCTGTATGACTAATTCTCACACTGCTAGATAGTTCCTTTACTCTATATGACTAATTCTCACACTGCTAGATAGTTCCTTTACTCTATATGACTAATTCTCACACTGCTAGATAGTTCCTTTACTCTGTATGACTAATTCTCACACTGCTAGATAGTTCCTTTACTCTGTATGACTAATTCTCACACTGCTAGATAGTTCCTTTACTCTGTATGACTAATTCTCACACTGCTAGATAGTTCCTTTACTCTGTATGACTAATTTTCACACTGCTAGATAGTTCCTTTACTCTGTATGACTAATTCTCATACTGCTAGATAGTTCCTTTACTCTGTATGACTAATTCTCACACTGCTAGATAGTTCCTTTACTCTGTATGACTTATTCTCACACTGCTAGATAGTTCCTTTACTCTATATGACTAATTCTCACACTGCTAGATAGTTCCTTTACTCTATATGACTAATTCTCACACTGCTAGATAGTTCCTTTACTCTGTATGACTAATTCTCACACTGCTAGATAGTTCCTTTACTCTATATGACAAATTCTCACACTGTTAGATAGTTCCTTTACTCTATATGACTAATTCTCACACTGCTAGATAGTTCCTTTACTCTGTATGACTAATTCTCACACTGCTAGATAGTTCCTTTACTCTATATGACTAATTCTCACACTGCTAGATAGTTCCTTTACTCTGTATGACTGATTCTCACACTGCTAGATAGTTCCTTTACTCTGTATGACTAATTCTCACACTGCTAGATAGTTCCTTTACTCTGTATGACTAATTCCTTCACTGCTAGATAGTTCCTTTACTCTGTATGACTAATTCTCACACTGCTAGATAGTTCCTTTACTCTGTATGACTAATTCTCACACTGCTAGATAGTTCCTTTACTCTGTATGACTAATTCTCACACTGCTAGATAGTTCCTTTACTCTGTATGACTAATTCTCACACTGCTAGATAGTTCCTTTACTCTGTATGACTAATTCTCACACTGCTAGATAGTTCCTTTACTCTGTATGACTAATTCTCACACTGCTAAATAGTTCCTTTACTCTTTATGACTAATTCTCACACTGCTAGATAGTTCCTTTACTCTGTATGACTAATTCTCACACTGCTAGATAGTTCCTTTACTCTGTATGACTAATTCTCACACTGCTAGATAGTTCCTTTACTCTATATGACTAATTCTCACACTGCTAGATAGTTCCTTTACTCTGTATGACTAATTCTCACACTGCTAGATAGTTCCTTTACTCTGTATGACTAATTCTCACATTGCTAGATAGTTCCTTTACTCTATATGACTAATTCTCACACTGCTAGATAGTTCCTTACTCTGTATGACTAATTCTCACACTGCTAGATAGTTCCTTTACTCTGTATGACTAATTATCACACTGCTAGATAGTTCCTTTACTCTGTATGACTAATTCTCACACTGCTAGATAGTTCCTTTACTCTATATGACTAATTCTCACACTGCTAGATAGTTCCTTTACTCTATATGACTAATTCTCACACTGCTAGATAGTTCCTTTACTCTGTATGACTAATTCTCACACTGCTAGATAGTTCCTTTTCACTATATGACTAATTCTCACACTGCTAGATAGCTCCTTTACTCTGTATGACTAATTCTCACACTGCTAGATAGTTCCTTTACTCTGTATGACTAATTCTCACACTGCTAGATAGTTCCTTTACTCTGTATGACTAATTCTCACACTGCTAGATAGTTTCTTTACTCTGTATGACTAATTCTCACACTGCTAGATAGTTCCTTTACTCTGTATGACTAATTCCCACACTGCTAGATAGTTCCTTTACTCTATATGACTAATTTTCACACTGCTAGATAGTTCCTTTACTCTATATGACTAATTCTCACACTGCTAGATAGTTCCTTTACTCTGTATGACTAATTCTCACACTGCTAGATAGTTCCTTTACTCTGTATGACTAATTCTCACACTGCTAGATAGTTCCTTTACTCTGTATGACTAATTCTCACACTGCTAGATAGTTCCTTTACTCTGTATGAATAATTCTCACACTGCTAGATAGTTCCTTTACTCTGTATGACTAATTCTCACACTGCTAGATAGTTCCTTTACTCTATATGACTAATTCTCACACTGGTAGATAGTTCCTTTACTCTATATGATTAATTCTCACACTGCTAGATAGTTCCTTTACTCGGTATGACTAATTCTCACACTGCTAGATAGTTCCTTTACTCTGTATGACTAATTCTCACACTGCTAGATAGTTCCTTTACTCTGTATGACTAATTCTCACACTGCTAGATAGTTCCTTTACTCTGTATGACTAATTTTCACACTGCTAGATTTTTCCTTTACTCTGTATGACTAATTCTCACACTGCTAGATAGTTCCTTTACTCTGTATGACTAATTCTCACACTGCTAGATAGTTCCTTTACTCTGTATGACTAATTCTCACACTGCTAGATAGTTCCTTTACTCTATATGACTAATTCTCCCACTGCTAGATAGTTCCTTTACTCTATATGACTAATTCTCACACTGCTAGATAGTTCCTTTACTCTGTATGACTAATTCTCACACTGCTAGATAGTTCCTTTACTCTATATGACTAATTCTCACACTATTAGATAGTTCCTTTACTCTATATGACTAATTTTCACACTGCTAGATAGTTCCTTTACTCTGTATGACTAATTCTCACACTGCTAGATAGTTCCTTTACTCTGTATGACTAATTCTCTCACTGCTAGATAGTTCCTTTACTCTGTATGACTAATTCTCACACTGCTAGATAGTTCCTTTACTCTGTATGACTAATTCTCACACTGCTAGATAGTTCCTTTACTCTGTATGACTAATTCTCACACTGCTAGATAGTTCCTTTACTCTGTATGACTAATTCTCACACTGCTAGATAGTTCCTTTACTCTGTATGACTAATTCTCACACTGCTAGATAGTTCCTTTACTCTGTATGACTAATTCTCACACTGCTAAATAGTTCCTTTACTCTTTATGACTAATTCTCACACTGCTAGATAGTTCCTTTACTCTGTATGACTAATTCTCACACTGCTAGATAGTTCCTTTACTCTGTATGACTAATTTTCACACTGCTAGATAGTTCCTTTACTCTATATGACTAATTCTCACACTGCTAGATAGTTCCTTTACTCTGTATGACTAATTCTCACACTGCTAGATAGTTCCTTTACTCTGTATGACTAATTCTCACACTGCTAGATAGTTCCTTTACTCTATATGACTAATTCTCACACTGCTAGATAGTTCCTTTACTCTGTATGACTAATTCTCACACTGCTAGATAGTTCCTTTACTCTGTATGACTAATTCTCACACTGCTAGATAGTTCCTTTACTCTGTATGACTAATTCTCACACTGCTAGATAGTTCCTTTACTCTATATGACTAATTCTCACACTGCTAGATAGTTCCTTTACTCTGTATGACTAATTCCCACACTGCTAGATAGTTCCTTTACTCTGTATGACTAATTCTCACACTGCTAGATAGTTCCTTTACTCTATATGACTAATTCTCACACTGCTAGATAGTTCCTTTACTCTGTATGACTAATTCTCACACTGCTAGATAGTTCCTTTACTTTATATGACTAATTCTCACACTGCTAGATAGTTCCTTTACTCTATATGACTAATTCTCACACTGCTAGATAGTTCCTTTACTCTGTATGACTAATTCTCTCACTGCTAGATAGTTCTTTTACTCTATATGACTAATTCTCACACTGCTAGATAGTTCCTTTACTCTATATGACTAATTCTCACACTGCTAGATAGTTCCTTTACTCTGTATGACTAATTCTCACACTGCTAGATAGTTCCTTTACTTTATATGACTAATAAAAGCAGTAAATGTGTTTAGTAACTTGCTTCTGAAAATAATATCCTTTGTATTTAATTTCAACCCCGACACATATAATATGAAATAACACATTGCTATTATAAATACCAAGAAAGTAATATTATATGAATAAATATAATATATATGCTAAACAATTGGGAAAAGTGTGAATAAAATATCGAACAGAAAAGTAATTAGTCAAAGTAAATCAGTACATACATATTTTTAGTGTTATACAATGCAAATTGAGGCACACAATGAAAATAAGGGGAACAAAATATAAAAGACAATAAGATGTTAAGTTTGTGGTTCATGCGTACCTAATTTGCTTATATCTAATTACTGAAAGCGTAACGGACGGATTCACTCACTGACTATATAAGCTATGTCCACACTTGTTCAACTTGCTCCCTACAAGCGCACAGGGTGATGAAAGACGGTACGTATGAAAGGATGCATGCGCTGTTGAATGTTAGTTTTCATAACGCATGCGTCTATTCCTAATGGAAGAGGCATGCAGTCAAACGCTTGGTGGAGAAACATTGCGCTTTTTGGTTCAACTTTTGAGTTGCCTACACTGCACGCTCTTCTTTTAGCGTGTCGAAACTTGCCCTCACGCTAGGGTAATAGCAGTAGGTAGTCAGAAATTAAATAATTAACCCTAGAACGGTTACAAGGGTGAAATTCACTCCGTTGTTTTCAGTGTTTCTTGTAACTCCTACATCTGGCAGCGTGACTCAGTATATTAGTATGACCTAAATAAAGGTGATTATGTGGTCTGATTATTTCCATTAGTTGTTGTTCCACAGCCCAATTCGGGAGCATTTCTCCCACAGTTACCATATAGGTGTTTTGTGTTCCCTGGGTGTTTTTACATACATTTTTGTAGGGGGAAATAGAGAGATGGGACGTACTCAGCCTGGACATGCTCTCATCACCAAAGAATACACACGCCAAAGGATAAGAAGATAGAATTTCTTGTTTCTGATGATGACCAGTTATTTTTAACGGGAAAGTACACTAGTAATATTGAGAGCTTATTTAAACTCAACGTTGAAGTTTATTTTGGTTTTCAGGTTTCAGTTTTTTTTCAGGTAAATTGTTTAGAAATCTGAAAGAAGCTTCAAATTTGGGTTTAAATAGCCTCTTAATAATATAATGATATGGATTTCCCATTGAGTTAGAATCTTTCCATTAAGTACGCTAGAAATTTGATAATATTCCTTATAGACATTTCACTATTTAAATCAGACATAGGTTCTTTAGAGGGTAAATAGTTAAGAAATTTGGCACTATACACAATATTTATCATTTTCTGTTCTAAAATTAGGTACATTTAAAAGGTTTAAACTTTCGGTGACCGGTAAATTCCACCCCGGTAAATTCGGTACATTCCATCCCGATATACTCCATCCTAGGTATATTCCACCCCGGTAAATTCAGTACATTCTATCCCGATATGGTTCTAGGACTTTTGCCCGGCGGAATTTTCTCAGTGGATTATTTATTTCTAGGTTTAAATTGTTAAATTTTAAATTAGAAATTTAAAATGTGAGATGCAACTTACATAAATATAAAACTTTAACATATTGAACTATAACAAGTTTTATTTAACTAATATTAAATAGCCACGGAAATTGAAATATAATTAATTTTGATTTTAATTATAATCATTACAGAACCTCTTACTTTATCTGCTATACATATATTCTAACATTCTTGTAGAATTAATTCATCACCGTAATTGAAAAAGTAATGTTAACCTAACTACCAATAATTCTACATTTTCTATAATTTAAGAAGCAAACTATATAATCGTTAATATTTAACAGTTACTATGAATGGTATTTAACGACTGGAAAAGTGAAATGAAGATTCATTCATTGTAATCAGTTGGTTCCTGAAGTTTGCTCTATTACAGCTATTGTCTTATCCCTTTCACAATGGCGTGGATAATATTAAGTTCACGTTGAAAAGATATCATTATTTAAAAAAATCCTATTAATACTCAATGTAAGATTGAAAACTATGAAATGGTTAGTGAAATCATTGAACATATCAATGAACATTTAGTCATATCTCGTCACGAAGTACTGTACAGGCGAAGAAATCCGTAAGTGAATTGCAAAAAACAGTTCAGATTACTAAATTTTAGTGATCTGTAATTTAGTAATGGTAATTTAGTAAGGGTAATTTAGTGAAGGTAATTTTGTGAAGGTAATTTTGTGAAGGTAATTTAGTAATGGTAATTTAGTAAGGGTAATTTAGTAAGGGTAATTTAGTGAGGGTAATTTAGTAATGGTAATTTAGTGAGGGTAATTTAGTAATGGTAATTTAGTAATGGTAATTTAGTAAGGGTAATTTAGTAATGGTAATTTAGTAATGGTAATTTAGTAAGGGTAATTTAGTAAGGGTAATTTAGTAAGGGTAATTTAGTGAGGGTAATTTAGTAAGGGTAATTTAGTGAGGGTAATTTAGTGAGGGTAATTTAGTAAGGGTAATTTAGTAAGGGTAATTTAGTGAGGGTAATTTAGTAATGGTAATTTAGTAAGGGTAATTTAGTAAGGGTAATTTAGTGAGGGTAATTTAGTAAGGGTAATTTAGTAAGGGTAATTTAGTGAGGGTAATTTAGTGAGGGTAATTTAGTAATGGTAATTTAGTAAGGGTAATTTAGTGAGGGTAATTTCCACCCCACATTACTGGTTAGGTTTGATTATTGTTTATAATAATCATTATTATATTCTATATAATACTATACTATAGTAAACTGCTTTTTCATTGTAGCAAATTATATTTTTGTTTGTTAATCACAAGCTGTTTATTTTTCAGTGCATAAGTGATAGAACAGCAGAAAGAAAGGTTGTGTGAACGCTTTTTATCAGTTGAGGTATTTAGATTTCCAATCACAAGCTGATTTTCTTCACCATCGCCGACACAACAGCGATATTAACTGTAAGATGATGTCATATAGTACTTCTTGTTATTTGTATTCTACTTTGAATTTGGTGTTTTGACTTCGAGTTAAAGTGGTGGGAAATTGTTTGTTTTTACAGTGGCTATATTTTTACTCAGGGGAGTATTTACGTGTTTTTTTACCAGGAGGTTCGACCTGGTCAAATTGAAGTCGACCTCTTTCACACCTCTTTTACACCTCTTTTACACCTCTTTTACACCTCTTTCACACCTCTTTTACACCTCTTTTACACCTCTTTCACACCTCTTTCACACCTCTTTCACACCTCTTTCACACCTCTTTTACACCTCTTTCACACCTCTTTCACACCTCTTTCACACCTCTTTCACACCTCTTTTACACCTCTTTTACACCTCTTTTACACCTCTTTTACACCTCTTTTACACCTCTTTTACACCTCTTTTACACCTCTTTTACACCTCTTTCACACCTCTTTCACACCTCTTTCACACCTCTTTCACACCTCTTTTACACCTCTTTTACACCTCTTTTACACCTCTTTTACACCTCTTTCACACCTCTTTCACACCTCTTTTACACCTCTTTTACACCTCTTTTACACCTCTTTTACACCTCTTTCACACCTCTTTCACACCTCTTTTACACCTCTTTTACACCTCTTTTACACCTCTTTTACACCTCTTTTACACCTCTTTTACACCTCTTTTACACCTCTTTTACACCTCTTTTACACCTCTTTCACACCTCTTTCACACCTCTTTTACACCTCTTTTACACCTCTTTTACACCTCTTTTACACCTCTTTTACACCTCTTTTACACCTCTTTTACACCTCTTTTACACCTCTTTCACACCTCTTTCACACCTCTTTCACACCTCTTTCCTCCATTGTTGTGAAAGCATATACTGCAGTTTCTTGTTTAAAAGGAATTAATATTAACTTTTGCAACACGTAAACTTTCAAATAACTACCATATTATGAATATTTGTATTTTTGTCTATTAGGATAAACTCAATTGACTTGAGCTTCCTCTAAATATTGTTCTTCGTTGGTACGAAGTATTTAACAAATGGCAATCTGAAAATAAAATCTTTGACTTTTTATTGTCACCGGAGTGAACATTGTCACCGGAGTGGAATTTACCTGGGATAGAATATACTGAGGTGGAATTTACCTGGGATGGAATATACTGAGGTGGAATTTTTCGGTGATGGAATATACTGAGGTGGAATTTACCTGGGATGGAATATACTGAGGTGGAATTTACCTGGGATGGAATATACTGAGGTGGAATTTACCTGGGATGGAATATACTGAGGTGGAATTTACAGGGGATGGAATATACTGAGGTGGAATTTACCTGGGATGGAATATACTGAGGTGGAATTTACCTGGGATGGAATATACTGAGGTGGAATTTACCCGGGATGGAATATACTGAGGTGGAATTTACCGGGGATGGAATATACTGAGGTGGAATTTACCTGGGATGGAATATACTGAGGTGGAATTTACAGGGGATGGAATATACTGAGGTGGAATTTACCTGGGATGGAATATACTGAAGTGGAATTTACCGGGGATGGAATATACTGAGGTGGAATTTACCGGGGATGGAATATACTGAGGTGGAATTTACCTGGGATGGAATATACTGAGGTGGAATTTACCTGGGATGGAATATACTGAGGTGGAATTTACCGGGGATGGAATATACTGAGGTGGAATTTACCTGGGATGGAATATACTGAGGTGGAATTTACCGGGGATGGAATATACTGAGGTGGAATTTACCTGGGATGGAATATACTGAAGTGGAATTTACAGGGGATGGAATATACTGAGGTGGAATTTACCGGGGATGGAATATACTGAGGTGGAATTTACCTGGGATGGAATATACTGAGGTGGAATTTACAGGGGATGGAATATACTGAGGTGGAATTTACCTGGGATGGAATATACTGAAGTGGAATTTACCGGGGATGGAATATACTGAGGTGGAATTTACCGGGGATGGAATATACTGAGGTGGAATTTACCTGGGATGGAATATACTGAGGTGGAATTTACCTGGGATGGAATATACTGAGGTAGAATTTACCGGGGATAGAATATACTGAGGTGGAATTTACCTGGGATGGAATATACTGAGGTGGAATTTACCGGGGATGGAATATACTGAGGTGGAATTTACCTGGGATGGAATATACTGAAGTGGAATTTACAGGGGATGGAATATACTGAGGTGGAATTTACCGGGGATGGAATTTACCGGGTTGGAATTTACCGGGGTGCAATATACCGAGATGGAATTTACCGGGTTGGAATATACCGGAATGAAATATACTGAGATGGAATATACCAGGGTGGAATTTTCTGGGGTGGTATATAAATGGGCGTGCACTGACATTTCGTCCATGGACATTTCTTCAACGGACATTTCGGTTTAATTGCCCTTTTATATATTTTTTGGGTTTGTAAATTATTATTCATCCAGTTTCTACGTGGATGTCTATTTGTTTTTCCTTTTAATAATTTAAGCTTTTCTCATAGAGCAAAATAAGTCTCGGGTTCTTTGACTATTACTAAGTTTGATTCTTTAACTCGAGGATTTTGGAGGTGATTGATTGAATTCTATTAAACTGACAAATGATGTATAAAGATTTCTGGGAAATAAATTAAACACAAGGAAAGTTCTAAATGATTGTAATCAGATTAAAGTTTAAATAGTACAGAGTTCTAAGACTTTACACACAAGTCTTTAAAAATAAACACAACACAAGTTTTAAATAAACTAGGGTTTGAGTAAACTTAGGGGTTTAAATAAACAAGGGTTTGAGTAGCCATCTCAAGACTCCCTTTTGGCTTGGACAAGTCCGACTGGACTTGGTCCGACCAACCAGTCTTCAGGAGACTATCGCGAATTATGAACACGTTAGCTAGACGTCAGCGGTATTTAAAGGATGGACTTGAGGGTTCAACCTTCCAGTGAGTGAATAAACTTCTGTTAAAGTACTGATAGTACTTTCCAAAGATGTTTTTCTACTCACTGCAGATAGAAATAACACACAATGCATTATTCAAATTTAACACGCTAGTGCTAATGGCTTTCTATACGAATCATCATATTATTATTCTGCTTGTTCCTTCCTCAGTGAGTCCGTCCGTTACGCTTTCAGTAATTAGATACAAGCAAATTCGGTACATGATACCACAAACTAAACATATTATTGTCTATTATAATTATTAATTGTTCCTCTTTTGATTATATTTAGAAAAAGGTGAGGCAATTGAAGGTGGGGGAAATGAAGGTGGGGGAAATGAAGGTGGGGGAAATGAAGATGGGGGAAATGAAGGTGGGGGAAATGAAGGTGGGGGAAATGAAGGTGGGGGAAATGAAGGTGGGGGAAATGAAGGTGGGAAAAATGAAGGTGGGAAAAATGAAGGTGGGGAAATGAAGGTGGGGGAAATGAAGGTGGGGGAAATGAAGGTGGGGGAAATAAAGGTGGGAGAAATGAAGGTGGGGGAAATGAAGGTGGGGGAAATGAAGGTGGGGGAAATGAAGGTGGGGGAAATGAAGGTGGGGGAAAGGAAGGTGTGGGAAATGAAGGTGGGGGAAATGAAGGTGGGGGAAATGAAGGTGGGGGAAATGAAAGTGGGGGAAATGAAGGTGTGGGAAATGAAGGTGTGGGAAATGAAGGTGGGGAAATGAAGGTGGGGGAAATGAAGGTAGTGGAAGTATAGATGGTGGAAGAGGAGATGGTGGAAGTGTAGATGGTTGAAGTGTAGATGGTGGAAGTGTAGATGGTGGAAGTGTAGATGGTGGAAGTGTAGATGGTGGAAGTGTAGATGGTGGAAGTGTAGATGGTGGAAGTGTAGATGGTGGAAGTGTAGATGGTGGAAGTGTAGATGGTGGAAGTGTAGATGGTGGAAGTGTAGATGGTGGAAGTGTAGATGGTGGAAATGTAGATGGTGGAAATGTAGATGGTGGAAGTGTAGATGGTGGAAGTGTAGATGGTGGAAGTGTAGATGGTGGAAGTGTAGATGGTGGAAGTGTAGATGGTGGAAGTGTAGATGGTGGAAGTGTAGATGGTGGAAGTGTAGATGGTGGAAGTGTAGATGGTGGAAGTGTAGATGGTGGAAGTGTAGATGGTGGAAATGTAGATGGTGGAAGTGTTGATGATGGAAATGTAGGTGGAGGAAGGGAAAGTGGGGGAAATGTAGGTGGGGGAAGTGAAGGTGGGGGAATTTTAAGAGAGTGGGGGAGGAACTGTGGATCTAAAATACAACTTAATTAGTTCACAAAAAATGTCGTACGGTGCTAAACAATATACGTTATATATAGCTACTATTATAAAATAAGACGTGTCAGTCGATCTGTCCGTCACAAAAAACGTAAAATAGACATTCGATCAATTATGCTTCTTAAAGTTGGTGTAAATCGAGTATGTGATGCGACCAAGAAAATTAAATACAAAGGATATTATTTTAAGAAGCATGTTACTAAAGACATTTGCTGCGTTTTATTTGCTTTCTGTCCAAATCAGAGTCATTTTAAAATCAGTTCTATCAAAACATTTTTGTTAGTTCTCACCCCGTGGAGTTTCCACGGGTCTTGCTAGTAACATTAATCGAATAGTTTTACATCGATGGTTCTTTTAAGTGAAACCTGATTTGCTAATAAATATCCCAATTAAAGCATATTATTTCAGAGTCTGTTGTTAACCTAATACATGATCAGAAATGTTACAAGTTCCTAACTATTAATTAAGTATTTCAATCAGAATAATTGAAATACTTACTTAATTCCTTTTAAATTAATTAAGTATTAATTTCAATTCTACCTATAGAAAAAGAACTCCGTAATAGTTATATAGCTAAGTTACAAAGTTCAAGAACTTATATAACTTAGTACAAATTATAAAGTTATATTCTGAGTTACAAGTTATAGCTCTGGGTTACAAGTTATAAAGTTATGTTCGAGTTATATTAGCATCAAAGCTATTCGTTTATAATTATATTCGAGCTCCTAGTGAGAAAAACATGACCACAAATTTAAATAGCATTTTCCTTTCCTTCTAATGAACAGTGTACAAGATTAAAAAGATTAAGCCAGATTAAATGATTATCAAATTATAGAAATTGAAAGATTAAGTAAAGATACAAGTTCAGCATATTAACAATAGATGATTGTTAATAATTTCGTCCACGGACAATTCGTCCACGAAATGCTTTATTTTGTAATATATTTAAAATGTGTATATATTTTATATTAAATATTATTTATATATATTCAGCAAAATAGAAGTAGAAACACCCTTTGTTGATGGTTATTAGAAATTCATGGTATTTGCCATTATTCTTATTGCAATCTTCTTTCCTGCTCTTACTGGCCAGCTACAGTAAAATAATAAAACTAAATTCTTATTTAATGATATACAGGCAGGCCTCGCTTGTATTGCACCCCGGTCTTATAAAATCTGTAATAATATGTTCCTAAGTTATTACAGTACATGAACATAGAATACCGAGACATGTTTTATCGTGTATATTCAAATTACCTACAATTTTAGTGGTGTATATTCACAGTAACTACAATATACATCAATATCATTACTCAAATTAGGTTATTGGAAGCAAATTCATTTTTATAACATTTTTTTAAGTTACTACATAAAATACATACATGTGTATAATATACTGTTAAACAATTGATAGATAATTAAATGTGATATAAATTATAAGAGAATTAGCTATGTATTGGTACTTTTTAGTGGTCTGTTTAATTATTTAAACGTGAAAACGTCCGTGTTATCGGACAATTCTATATTTTCTATATTTTCGGACTCATAATAAAACCAAATATTAAAATTAGTATTTACCTCAATTGTAATTATTTTATTCTCTTTCTTACGTTTCCACATATAGTCTTGTTAGTACCTGTTATTTCAGTTCCATATTTTAGATACTCATAACTCATTAATTAATGCAAAATGTTGAAGGAGGAAAAACACTTAAAAGATACAAGCAACCCGTTTAACATATCTAATTTCATAACTGTGATCTCTATATAAACATTTTTCGGCTTAAATAACTATAATAATATTGTATATTTACACATGGCTATTAATGTAACAGTGAAAATAAATAACATATATTCCATACACACTTTAAGATAAAAAATAAAGCAGTTCGTGTACGAAATGTCCGTGGACGAAATGTCCGTGGATGAAATGTCCGTGGATGAAATGTCCGTGGACGAAATGTCCGTGGACGAAATGTCCGTGAACGAATTGTCCGTGGACGAAATGTCCGTGGACGAAATGTCCGTGGACGAAATGTCCGTGGACGAAATGTCCGTGGACGAAATATCCGTGGACGAAATGTCCGTGGACGAAATGTCCGTGGACGAAATGTCCGTGGACGAAATGTCCGTGGACGAAATGTCCGTTGGACGAAATGTCAGTGGACGAATTGTCCGTGGACAAAATGTCCGTTTACGAAATGGGGTGGAATATAGCCGGGTAGAATTTACCGGGGTAAAATTAATCGGTGTGGAATATACCGGAGTGGAATATACCGAGGTGGAATTTGCCAGGGTGGCATATATTTGGGATGGATTATACTTGGGATGGAATATACCGGGATGTAATGTACCTGGGGCTGAATTTACCTGGGATGGAATAAACCGTGGTGGAATATACCGGGGTGGAATATACCGGGATGGAATTTGCCATGGTGGAATATACCGGGGTGGAATATACCGGGATGGAATATACCTGGGGTGGAATATACCGGGGTGGAATATACCGGAGTAGAATTAACGGGGCAGTAATATATACCTTTAACCAAACTTTCATACAATCTGCTATTTAAAAATATCTCTTACATTCAATAATATGAGAAATTAATGCTAGAGAGAGAGAGAGAGAGTGAAGAAGATAAGTTTTAATGAATTTCAAATCTTTAAAGTTCGTAAGAGTGGGAATGATTGGAATGGTAACGGGAACTTATTCCTGTCTGTGAACTAAATCACAGGGAATAATTTCACAGGTGGAAAATAATTCCAATATTCTAATATTACTCACTGTTTTGATTTAGGAGAGAGGAACTTTATGATGTTGTAGAGGTTCTCTCTGCCATCAGTAGGTATGTCTGCTATGGTTAGGATGGTATCTTCTGTAATGGGGTTACTGCCATTGGTGGGACAGAAATCACTGTATTTGACCCTCAGATCTGTAATGTAAAATAACCATTATTAACCAGAAATAAAACACTAGTAACCAGTAATATAATGAGTTAGTGACCACTATAGTAACCAGAAATAGAATGAGTTAGTAACCACTAGCAACCAGTAATAAAATAAATTAGTAACCACTAGTAACCAGAAATAAAATGAGTTAGTAACCACTAGTAACCAGTAATAAAATGAGTTAGTAACCACTATAGTAACCAGAAATATAATGAGTTAGTAACCACTAGTAACCAGTAATAAAATGAGTTAGTAACCACTATAGTAACCAGAAATAAAATGAGTTAGTAACCACTAGTAACCAGTAATAAAATGAATTAGTAACCACTAGTAACCAGAAATAAAATGAGTTAGTAACCACTATAGTAACCAGAAATAAAATGAGTTAGTAACCACTAGTAACCAGTAATAAAATGAGTAAGTAACCACTATAGTAACCAGAAATAAAATGAGTTAGTAACCACTAGTAACTAGAAATAAAATGTGTTAATAACCACTACAGTAACCAGAAATAAAATGAGTTAGTAACCACTAGTAACTAGAAATAAAATGAGTTAGTAACCACTAGTAACCAGTAATAAAATGAGTTAGTAACCACTATAGTAACCAGAAATAAAATGAGTTAGTAACCACTAGTAACTAGAAATAAAATGAGTTAGTAACCACTAGTAACCAGTAATAAAATGAGTTAGTAACCACTATAGTAACCAGAAATATAATGAGTTAGTAACCACTAGTAACCAGTAATAAAATGAGTTAGTAACCACTATAGTAACCAGAAATAAAATGAGTTAGTAACCACTAGTAACCAGTAATAAAATGAATTAGTAACCACTAGTAACCAGAAATAAAATGAGTTAGTAACCACTATAGTAACCAGAAATAAAATGAGTTAGTAACCACTAGTAACCAGAAATAAAATGAGTCAGTAACCACTAGTAACCAGTAATATAATGAGTTAGTAACCACTAGTAACCAGTAATAAAATGAGTTAGTAACCACTAGTAACCAGAAATAAAATGAGTTAGTAACCACTAGTAACCAGAAATAAAATGAGTTCGTAACTACTAGTAACTAGTAATAAAATGAGTTAGTAACCACTAGTAACCATAAATAAAATGAGTTAGTAACCACTAGTAACCATAAATAAAATGAATTAGTAACCACTAGTAACCAGAAATAAAATGAGTTCGTAACTACTAGTAACTAGTAATAAAATGAGTTAGTAACCACTAGTAACCAGAAATAAAATGAGTTAGTAACCACTAGTAACCATAAATAAAATGAGTTAGTAACCACTAGTAACCAGAAATAAAATGAGTTAGTAACCACTAGTAACCAGAAATAAAATGAGTTAGTAACCACTAGTAACCAGAAATAAAATGAGTTAGTAACCTCTAGTAACCAGAAATAAAATGAGTTAGTAACCACTAGTAACCAGAAATAAAATGAGTTCGTAACTACTAGTAACTAGTAATAAAATGAGTTAGTAACCACTAGTAACCTGAAATAAAATGAGTTAGTAACCACTAGTAACCAGAAATAAAATGAGTTAGTAACCACTAGTAACCAGAAATAAAATGAGTTAGTAACCACTAGTAACCAGAAATAAAATGAGTTAGTAACCACTAGTAACCAGAAATAAAATGAATTAGTAACCACTAGTAACCTGAATTAAAATGAGTTAGTAACCACTAGTAACCAGAAATAAAATGAGTTAGTAACCACTAGTAACCAGAAATAAAATGAGTTAGTAACCACTAGTAACCAGAAATAAAATGAGTTAGTAGCCACTAGTAACCAGAAATAAAATGAGTTAGTTACCACTAGTAACCAGAAATAAAATGAGTTAGTAACCACTAGTAACCAGAAATAAAATGAATTAGTAATCACTAGTAACCTGAATTAAAATGAGTTAGTAACCACTAGTAACCAGTAATAAAATGAGTTAGTAACCGCGCACCTGACCCTAAAATACAAAAAACGCGCAATCGACTTTAGCGCAATATCCGAATCCAAGTAACGTACAGGGTAATCCATAAGGATAAGGATATTTATTGCAGAAAAGTATAGAAAAATCTACAATTCAACAAGCCCTTATATAATTTCTATCAAGAAATTTGCGGGCAAAGTTTAAAGAAAATGATTAAAATACTTAAACAGCATGGCGGTAAAAATAATACTTATTTACTGTAGCTCAATTCAGCTATGAATTAAATCGACAAGAAAAAAATGAATAACAAATTTATGAAAAAGTTATAAAGAAATTGTACAACTACACTACCATATTTATCTGTATAATAATTTTTTGAAGTTGTTTTGAAGCCATTGTATGAGTTTAAAGATTTTAAATGCGGAGGCAGTGCCACAGTCTTACTGCAGAGTAGTGGACACTGTGCTCAGTTAAAGTCAATCTATGGGAACTAATTGAAGTATCATTGCCATGTCTAGTTTCATTACTCAAGTTGGAAGAGACAAATTTGCTTCTATTCTTAAAAATGTACAACAACAATAGAATTCCAACTTCAAAATAGCAGTGCTACAACAAAGAGGCTCAGTATCAGCTAAATAAGTGCTACCTATGATAATTCGCACACCTCTATTTTGTAGCATCTCAACTGTATGAAGGTGAGCATTATAAGTTACACACCATAAAATATTACCATATATCAAATATGGATAGAACAACCTATAATATAAATTTGTTAAAGATTGTACAGACAAGTATTCTCTCACCCGATACATGATGTCAACCACCTTAGAAAGCTTACCACACACAGCATTAATATGGTCACGAACTTTAGTTTGCTATCAATAGTGACACCCAAAAACAGAACACTGTCGAGAAAATTCACTCTAGCACCCCCCAAACCTATCCCGCACTCTGGATCCACATCATGGAGCCTATTAGAACAGAGAACAGCGCCAGTTTTATCAGCATTCAGAGCCAATCTATTTGAAATGGACCATGAATTGATAGTTTCAATTTCAGTGTTTATGGAATTACACAGTTCCCGATAATCTGGCCCAGCTGCTGATACAGTAATATCATCTGAGAATAAAATAGTTCTCAGGTTTGGAGAGATATAGGCTAGTTTGTTTACATACAAGATAAATTAAATAGGTCCTATGACACTCCCTTGAGGAACACCAATCGAGACAGAACTGAAACATGAATAGGAGTCACCAATCTTAACGCACTGTGTACCACCATACAGATAGCTCCTGAACCAATCCAAAGTCAGACCTCGTACACCATAGGACTCAAGTTTGGACAGCAGAATGCCATGATTGACAGTGTCAAAGGCCTTAGAGTAGTCAATAAATAGACCTATGACATGATTCCGTTCTTCCAAGTTTCTACAGATGTACTCAGAATAGTCGACAACCGCATCAATAGTAGACAATCCCTTCCTAAAACCAAACTGATTAGCACATATAATGGAAAAACTATTCACGAAAGAAACCAAACGCCTAGAAACACATTTCTCAATAATTTTGCTAAACAAAGGTAATATTGATGTAAGTCAATAGTTTTTGACATGAGACTTGTCTCCTTTCTTATATACAGAGACTACACAAACATCCTTGAAAACATCCGGTGAAACACCGCCTGTAAAGACTTATTTATTATTAGTGACAATGGATGATTCAAAACTGGGCTACAGAGTTTTAACATTTTCACCAATATAGTATCTAGTTTAGACTTAGCATTCTTCAATGACATAATAACTTCTGTTACTCCATTATTCGATACTGGATCAAAAAGCAAAGAGTGAGTATTGCGTTGAATATGGGAAAGGGGTTAAAAGAAGACACAGGTAAAGAATCATCAATCCTAGATGCGACAGAACAAAAATAATAATTAAAACAACGAGCAACATCACTAGGATTGGAAATAGCACCACCATCAATAATCACTTCATCAACACTCTGTTTCTTATCACCTAACGAAACAAGTTTACGCAAATAATACCATTTTTTCTTCATATCACCCATGCAACCTTCAAAACAACTTCTGTGATAATGCACCTTCGCTCTATGAACCATTCCATTTACATAATTACGCACCCTTCTATTCTCAGCCTCAGAAATTAGCCCTAACTTACATTTCTTGAAACAAATAGATTTAAACTTAACATGTTTTAATAATTCAGAAGTAAGCCAGAGTTTACAGAGACGTTTCCGACTAACTCTTTTCAGCTTCAAAGGAAAACATTTACAATAAATACCATTAACAGTTTCCAAGAAATAAGCAGTAGCGATATTTCTATCAGTAAAATTAGTTAATACATCCCAGTTAATAGTTGAGATAATAACCCTAAATTTCTCAATATTTGCATCATTCACAAGACGAAATTTTACCTCAATCAGATCACTAGATCTATCATTCATTAAAACAGCTTTAGATAAGGTCAAAATGTAGTGCAGTGGTCAGTAATATTGTCCAAAAGAACACCAGTACAGTTGCTGTAGTCTGAGGAAACATTTATCCAACTGTGGTCGAGAAAAGAGGCTACTTGGCTCAGGGTTGAAGACGGAAATCTAGTCGGCTTTGTGATGACTGGTACGTAGTTAAAAGCTCTCATCAAAGCAGTAAAATGTGTTACATCAGCATTATCCACGTCCAGTAAATTTATATTGAGATCCCCCAGTAATCACATATCACTCTTCAAACAGCTAGTAATGTATGTAAGGCATTACTAAAATTCATAATACTGCCAGAATGAGGTCTGTAGATAGCAACGACATAAAAATGTAACAGATCTAGTGACACTTTCACCACACAGGACTCAATTGTATCAGTTATAAATGAGAATTCATTCAATTTACAACATGGAAAAGATTCATTCACAAAAACAGATACTCCGCCACCTCGTCTGCCACACCTAAATGAGTGGAATGAATTATATCCCTCAACGTTCACAGGCCCACTAAGCCATGTCTCACTTAGGACAATAATACCAGGACTAACATCAGCTGATGACAAAAATGCAGAAAAAGAGTCAAAATTCTTATCAAAGCTCCTAATGTTTATATTAATAATGTCATTATCACTAACTATATTTTTGATATTATTTACAGAATAATAAAGTTAGGTTCCGTCAGTAAGTCCAGGATAAACTACATTTATAAAATTATCATCAGGATCTACATCATTTAAGAAAGGCAAATCATAATTGTGAGAGACTACCATGAGCGAAATAGAGTGATAGTATCAATGACATACTCCGAAAACAAATTACATATGCATAAACAAGAAATAACATTTAATAGTAAAACAGTCGAAATTAATACACATGTAAGTAACACAAAACTAAGCTCTGAAATGACACAACTATAGAGAAGCAGACTGTAATGAACGAGTATACACAAACACACAAAAACATAGAAATACATTGGCCAGTGCACAACACACATAGAAATCACACCCACACAGGTGTAAGTCACCAGCAGCAAGGTGGCACACTAAGCAGGTGTAAGTCACCAACAGCAAGGTGGCACACTAAGCAGGTGTAAGTCACCAACAGCAAGGTGGCACACTAAGCAGGTGTGCAGAGAAAATTCACTGTGAAAATGCACATCATCAAAAACACACACAGAAACAGAGAGAGTCACCAAAAACAAAAACTGACTATCATGAACGTTTTTGATACTAACAGCAAAAAGATAAAAACACAGACACGAGAAATAATTTGCTCCTCAACACAACATGTCCAGACAATCAAAGTGTATACCGAGGTATACTCTTGTTTGTAATTGACAACCTTTAAAAATTGGTAAAAGACAGTTCTGTGTATACATTTATAAACAATGTATAAGACTGCTCAAAACCATAATTAATTGAAAAGATCTTGAATGTCATATGATAACAAAACCACACACAGCAAAGTAATTCACAAGCAAATAGTAATGCATCATTATCTCTACTAGGTAGGAGACTCAACGAATGAATAATATGACACACGGAACTTCTCGAACAAATAACACTCTTAGATTGTCCTAAATTTAATTTAGAGTGTTGCGGTGATGACGTCACGTACACTAACCGTCTCAATTGTCACTACTATATTCTATACACTGCTAGTCCGTGAATGTGCATGTATGAGCAGTGGACTGGACTACAGACACGTATAAACAAAATGTTTGCCGCCTGTGTGAGTTTAACCTGAATTGATAAATTGGTCGAAACTTACATACAAATATACTTATACCTACGTGATCTACAAGAGGAATTGCATTTCTTGTCGAAAGATTGTTAATATTCATTTGTCAAGCTATTGTAGTTAGTTAATACTAACCAACAGTTGGTTTGTAACCGCAAAATCGAGAAGATATACGAGATCTAACATGCCTTAGTACCAACTATGGAGCTAATTGCAATCATCTGAAACTAGAATAGAATAAGAATACTGTTACACACTAAGAATACTATAACACACTAAGAATACTATAACACACTAAGAATACTATAACACACTAAGAATACTATAACACACTAAGAATACTATAACACACTAAGAATACTGTAACACACTAAGAATACTATAACACACTAAGAATACTATAACACACTATGAATACTATAACACACTAAGAATACTATAACACACTAAGAATATTGTAACACACTAAGAATACTATAACACACTAAGAATACTATAACACACTAAGAATACTGTAACACACTAAGAATACTATAACACACTAAGAATACTGTAACACACTAAGAATATTGTAACACACTAAGAATACTATAACACACTAAGAATATTGTAACACACTAAGAATACTATAACACACTAAGAATACTATAACACACTAAGAATACTGTAACACACTAAGAATACTGTAACACACTAAGAATACTATAACACACTAAGAATACTGTAACACACTAAGAATACTATAACACACTAAGAATACTATAACACACTAAGAATACTGTAACACACTAAGAATACTATAACACACTAAGAATACTATAACACACTAAGAATACTATAACACACTAAGAATACTATAACACACTAAGAATACTATAACACACTAAGAATACTATAACACACTAAGAATACTATAACACACTAAGAATACTATAACACACTAAGAATACTATAACACACTAAGAATACTATAACACACTAAGAATACTATAACACACTAAGAATACTATAACACACTAAGAATACTATAACACACTAAGAATACTATAACACACTAAGAATACTATAACACACTAAGAATACTATAACACACTAAGAATACTATAACACACTAAGAATACTATAACACACTAAGAATACTATAACACACTAAGAATACTATAACACACTAAGAATACTATAACACACTAAGAATACTATAACACACTAAAAATACTGTAACACACTAAGAATACTATAACACACTAAGAATACTGTAACACACTAAGAATACTATAACACACTAAGAATACTGTAACACACTAAGAATACTATAACACACTAAGAATACTATAACACACTAAGAATACTGTAACACACTAAGAATACTATAACACACTAAGAATACTGTAACACACTAAGAATACTATAACACACTAAGAATACTATAACACACTAAGAATACTATAACACACTAAGAATACTGTAACACACTGAGAATACTATAACACACTAAGAATACTATAACACACTAAGAATACTATAACACACTAAGAATACTATAACACACTAAGAATACTGTAACACACTAAGAATACTATAACACACTAAGAATACTATAACACACTAAGAATACTGTAACACACTAAGAATACTATAACACACTAAGAATACTATAACACACTAAGAATACTATAACACACTAAGAATACTATAACACACTAAGAATACTATAACACACTAAGAATACTATAACTGTATGGTGAGTGGTGAGCTGTATGGTGAGTGGTGAGCTGTATGGTGAGTGGTGAGCTGTATGGTGAGTGGTGAGCTGTATGGTGAGTGGTGAGCTGTATGGTGAGTGGTGAGCTGTATGGTGAGTGGTGAACTGTATGGTGAGTGGTGAGCTGTATGGTGAGTGGTGAGCTGTATGGTGAGTGGTGAGCTGTATGGTGAGTGGTGAGCTGTATGGTGAGTGGTGAGCTGTATGGTGAGTGGTGAGCTGTATGGTGAGTGGTGAGCTGTATGGTGAGTGGTGAGCTGTATGGTGAGTGGTGAGCTGTATGGTGAGTGGTGAGCTGTATGGTGAGTGGTGAGCTGTATGGTGAGTGGTGAGCTGTATGGTGAGTGGTGAGCTGTATGGTGAGTGGTGAGCTGTATGGTGAGTGGTGAGCTGTATGGTGAGTGATGAGCTTTATGGTGAGTGGTGAGCTGTATGGTGAGTGGTGAGGTGTATGGTGAGTGGTGAGCTGTATGGTGAGTGGTGAGCTGTATGGTGAGTGGTGAGCTGTATGGTGAGTGGTGAGCTGTATGGTGAGTGGTGAGCTGTATGCACTAGCATCCTGCCACTAGCTATAGCACTGAATCTAAATATTTAGGTAGTTACAAAGGGAAAGTTAGCTAGGTAAGAAACTAGTTAGCTAGGTAGGAAACTAGTTAGCTAGGTAGGAAACTAGTTAGCTGTGTAGGAAACTAGTTAGCTATGTTGAAAACTAGTTAGCTAGGTAGGAAATTAGTTAACTATGTAGGAAACTAGTTAGCTAGGAAGGAAACTAGCTATCTAGGTAGGAAACAAGTTAGCTAGGTAGGAAACTAGTTTGCTAGGTAGGAAATCAGCTGTCTAGGTAGGAAACTAGTTATCTAGGTAGGAAACTGGTTTGCTAGATAGGAAATTAGTTAGCTAGGTAAGAAACTAGTTAGCTGGGTAGGAAACTAGTTAGCTAGGTTGGAAACTACCCAGCAAACATGAATGTATCTATTCGATGTCTAAACGACTCTGTAAAACCTCTCTTCCGACATCGAATTCTAGTAACAGATTAGACATGGTGACATCAAGTGGAGGGTAGAGAGGTAAAGTTGGGTAACTACGAAGTGTCGCTCTCCACGAAATGAAGCTTTTCCTCTACGGTAAAGTTAGGTGCATTCTTACCCAACTGTACTTCTAAACTAATAGGAAATATCTCAAACGGTGTACCTATGTGTGTTCTCACCCAACTACACCGCTCACATTAAAGCAGTATTCTATTGCGGTGAAGTAGTGTGTGTCGTTCCACAACTTCACCTCTCACTGATTCAGTCAATGATATTTAGGTAAAGTTGTGTGTGTAGGTACCCAACTTGTCCTCTCAATAATCTACAGTCTCCTGGGCAGGCGGTGGGGGGGGGGGGGTATCCATCTATCCATCGATTAGGAGGTGAAGTTGGGTATGTAAATGGATACCCAACTATTCTGCAATCGTACATATATTTAAAAAAATTACAGTCATTAGTTACGTAATGAGCATTAGCAATAATTCAATTAACATTATAAGCTGGTACCTAATACCTAATTGCTTATCATGAAGTAATTTAAAAGCACGAACACAAAACAATTACTACCTTTTGTTACTCATTCATGAATAACAAAATACAAACACTATTATTTCTCATTTATATATATATCAAACTATAATTATTTTTAATAAAATATCATCGTAATATTCAATAGTTTACTACCTACTGTTAGTGCAGCAATAATACTATTTTGATATATTTAATGAAACTTCTAGGTTCTGGATGTTTTCAACTATTTATAGATACTAATTTAGCAACCAATAATTTATCGATTACTTTTCAGTAGGTATATATATCTTCAATCTACCTAATCATTGATATGGTAATAATAACGTGTTGCATTTACTGATAATTTCGAAATGAATTAGGTAAGATAAAAATAATATATATATAATGAATCAGTTTAAGTAATTAAAATATGTTTAGTGCATAGTGACAATGACACTAGTCATCTTTTGATGCATTGAAATATTGATTATTCTAAACCTAGGTATCTGAGAAAACTAGGTTTCAAAATTTCAGTAATGTAATGCAAAGAAAAAGTGATTAAAAATAAATGGTAATGTTAGAATGATAAATATCCAATAATAAATAAAAATACTGCAATATTATAATGCTATTTTCGTATCGAATAATAGTGGGTATTTATTATTTATTAATAATATAAATACGCTCAAAAGACAAATATAAGGGAGGGAAAGGGGTTGACAATATACAAGGAAAAAGGTAGTGAATGATAGGTACACTGAGAAAACAAATCTACAATCAAAGTATGTACTAATATTTCTTTGTTAACTGCTAATTTATTTAATTTATTTATAACAAAATAGTATATAACAAATGCAATTCGTGTCTAGTTTTGATTCAGTTGAAGGCGTGAGCACATGTACGTACGAATGTTCTTGTACAGTCACTTTCACTGACGATTTTATCGCACGTTATACTCATGATTAAAATATTAGGTATTATAATTATTAGTGTTGCATCCAGCTATGGTTAAATATTAGGTTTTAATTAGAAAATATATTTAAGTTCTAAATTATTTTCAACTATGGAAGTTTATAATCTTTACATTTTTGAATGAGCTAGGTTGATGTGCAATGTTTTTTTATTCTATTATTAGGTTCAGGTAAAGTAATGAGCTTCATAGTTAGCTAGATACAAATGTAAGAAATTGTATTTCTTTCAATTTTGCGTGTACGATATAATTTTTGAGGTTAGTAATATTAGTATTACCTAGGTAACAGTTTGTCAGATGGTATTCAATTTTTGCAATAAAAACTAACTTTTTCTTGACAATGAAATAATAATTATTTATCTTTAAACCTTGATCACACATAAGCTATACACTGAAAAATTAAATTATATTTCTTCAATAGTACTTGTATCCTCATTATTAAATGTATTACGTACCTTAATATATTCATCATTCCATTACTCCACTACTCTCATTTTAACGATACATTTAACTTGTATGTAGCTATGTTAGTTAGTGCCACTTTTTCACGTCAATTTCATAAGCTTCAAAATACATTCAAATTTGAATAGGTACTACCTACATGAATGAATCTTTCATAAAAAAAAGGGAGTTTATAAAACTTATTCTGATATATATACTGTACCATACTTCATTATCAAATATGTCTACGAATTCATGGTTATCTGGGGTAAGTTACGAAATATTGGACAGTTCCACATTTTCAGACAAAAGAGAAAAAATATACATTCCAATAAAATATATTATATACTCTTTATTTTAATAGGTATTAGTGATAATTATCAGGATACCAATTATATATATGACCGAAAATGTGGAACTGACCGATAATTAGTAACTTAACCCACTACCTATGTCAATTTATTAAATATTTTACAGCTGAGCACTGATAGCGCAACGCAATACAAAATACTTAATTCAGTTAGCTACCTAGACCAATGTTTGAATATTATAATATCTCTTAATAACTAATTGACGAAGAATACCTTCCTATTGGTTTAAATATTTGAATTGAAGATTTTTTGTACTGATGGAAATTATTTATATTATATTTATATTTATATTATGTATACTTAGGAACCAATAGATTAAAGAATATTTGCAATTACTATTTACGAAATAATACGGTCAGGAAGTTTGAAGTTGATAATAAATAAGTACTAATCTAGTCTGGGTTACTATTCATTAGTCCGACGCACCATTAGTTCGACGCCTCATTAGTCCGACTACTACTTAGTCCGACGCGACATTAGTCCGACACTTTTACAGATTCTATCTGATTTAACAACAAATATATGTACATAGGGGGGCGTGCCACAACCCCCCCCCCCCCCCCCCCAATACCCCTGCCAGGTCATTAAATAATCATTTAGTGTGCAGTACAACAAACTAGCGGATACAACAAACTACATTAGCAACTCTCAGTTATTTCTATCTAAGTAGTTCTTCATTTGTTTAACTAGATAAATAAGGATTAAAAAAACAGGGAGAGGGTGCTCGTGACCGGGGGGGAGGGGGCTTATGACCTAGGAGGGCTCATGACCGGGGGGCTCTTGACCGTACCCCAAACTATATGATCTAGGTACCTAATAATATCCCAATTGGTGTATGTAGGTCCCTAACTTACTTATACCTGATTATAGTATCTATGTACATATTTAGTAATTAACTAACTAATGTAGCAAGGTAATTTCTACTATCCAAAATAGTGTTTCTATGTACCTAACGAGTAACTAACTACTCAACTGCATTTGTATCTTTCAATAAACTTCTATGACCGAAAATAATTTGAAGTTCAATATTTTTACACTATTTATAGCGTTATCGGTATAATATGAAATTTAAAAAGATATTTATTCCTTATAATCACGAGCTAGTATACTAAGTCATAAAGTCAACATTTTCTTTGACAGTCAATCGATCAGTGTTTTAAATCTTGAATACAATAGACAGTGATTGAGAAATAAACTTGTAAGTCCACTAGTGTGAGTGATCTTCTGAGAACAAACATACATACACATACATTCACGGATATGAAGAATGACCAGTGACTAATACGCTGAAATTTAACTATATATTAACACAAATGTATTGTAATTAGTTGTAAAAAAATATAAGTGTATAGAGGAATAGAAGTACACAGTTAAATAGGTTATTTTTTCTCTCTGTTATCATTTATTGCCAAATTATTTTCCCCAAACTGTATATCAGTGTTTACGTACAGATCCCCCACCCTTCAGTAGCTACCTACCGTATGTTTAAAAAATTATTTATGAGCCTTGAACTGCAGAAAACTAAGCATTGTCAAATAATAGGAATGTATATTATTATACTTAAATTATATTATAATATTGAACTGACATATAAAATTATTATAGGATATGAATTTTGATTATCTATAAGAATCATACAGTTTGACCACTTTTTGTGTTTCTAAAAGAAACATTAATATAATATTAAAATCCAATTAGGTAGGCTTATCACATAGTATGGATAAAAATATGTATTATTGTGACCGTTATTTGAATGAAGATTTGTAATATATTGAGTGATAATGATAGCATTTTTAGGTATGATTGATTGAATTCATTGTTTATTATAGTTCAGTTATTCAATTGAGATGTAAATTTAAATAAATATTTGAATTTAAGAATATTGATTAGTTATTTACACTTTAGGTACCTGACTAATTAGGATAAGTTCCGATTATCGAACGGTTCCATATTTTTGAGCAAGTAAGCGAATATATTATAATTATTAATTTAACTCTCATTTTAACCTTTTTTACTCATTCGTAAATCTGGAACAGTCCGATAACTCAGAACTTACCCTATAGATAGGTATGAATTATTTGATTGTTTTCCATAAATAAACTCGGTACCTAGCAACATACCGTGATTTTAAAACTTAGCACCCAAGGGCTCTATCCGTTAGCTGTCTTTGGTGAATGGGAAAGAAGGGGGTGGCGTCCCTTAGGCCCCGAACTGTTGTAATTTGGATTATGGATTTTTTTAATTTTTACATGTTTACCATTTTTTCAAACTACTTGCAGTTTAAGAGGACAGTGCTTGGGTTAAGCTCTTCAACTACGAGGTCTTAGTTAAATTCATAGGGTTACTATTCATTGGCTCGACAACACCATTAGTTTGACGCCCCTCTAGTCCAATATCAGTCCGACCCTTTTGCAGTTTATTACTGCTTAACATCAAATATATGTATATGTAGGGGCGTGACAGGTCATTAAATAATCATGAAGTGTGTAGTACAACAAACTAGCGGATACAACAAACAACATTATATGATGAAATACAAAGAATGATTGCATCATACAAATATATTAGAAATAAAGTAAACTAAGAAAGGAATATAAAATTCTCAAAATGAAAGAAAAAAATTATTATTAGGATTATTTATTAATGGAGCTTATCTATTTAAAAAATATTATTATTTTAATGAAAAAGGTAAAACGAGAAATAACACAGAAAACTGTAACACCTCTTCATTTTCCTCTTCCATACGTGAGTGCAGCCATCGATGCTTGTGACCTTCTTCGTCACATTCCTTGGATAGTGATTGCATTCATGGAGTAGCTTTAAGTTGAACCATTTTATATATAACTCGAATTACTTTTTTCTAAATTTTTAAATATAACTTGACTTCTTTTAAATTAATATAAAAATGTTTTAAATTTAAGTTAAAAAGGTGTAGTACCTACCTACTACCAGTACGACAGTACCTACAGTCAGTCATCAATGATAGTTAATTTAGTGTTTATTTTACGATGAAAGTTATTTTCCCCACCTACCTAATCAATAATATGTTCAAATAACAATAAATATATAGCCTAACTAAAATGTGTCACTAAAGAATACTATGATAATAAAATAATGATACTAATTATTGTAACAATCTTCAAAATCTAACCAACTGGTTCCTGGATAATGACAAACACCTATAAAAATTTCAGGCAATTTGATTGAAACCTTTTTGAGTTATGCGAGAACCTAGCATGATTACAAATAAATGAATACTGCCTAAAGTGTAACCTTCTGCAATCTGCAAAGGTGATAAGATAAGTTAAAATCAGAACCTAGTAATAAAATAATTCATTTTATGATACATTACAAGATCAATAACTGTGAGTAAAAAAAGGTTTCAAAAATTCAGTAACGTTTTTTTACATAAGAAGGTTTTCTTTACAGCTCCATTGCTTACTCAGGAAGGTTAAGGGGGGGGGGTACAGGGCGAGGAGAGGACTGGTGTAACTTATTATCGGGGAGGGGGGGAAAGAACGAGTGGTTAATTATACAGAAAGTAATTATCTTTTAAGTTAATGTATGCTAAATTATAAGCTGATATTTTATATACAACATATACAAATACATTTGTTTTCACATATGATTTAATTTCAGTGTTTCAATCATTGGTCATTCATGTGAAGTGGTGGACTGTATTAATTTTGTTAAGCGCGCGAAAATACAGTCACTTCCACTGGCTGCCTGACTTATGTCACTGGTTGTACAGCTGTCAATCATCTGTCAATCATCTGAGACACTACTTACTTAGGTATCACCAATAGACCGAAGGGGAAATGATTAAATTATTTATTTGTTTATTTATAGGGCCTAGTGACAAATATATAAACTATACATAAATTAATAATTATATTGCAGTGAATGATTTATATCATTTACAGGTATAGAGAAATATGCCATCCTGTAAAAACAGTATGATGATCATTATTTGCAGTACGTGCTGTGACTGATTCAGTGTTGTGAAGTAAACTTAAATGTACATGATATATTGCAAACAAGGTAATTATTATTAGGAAAGAAATAAGTATTTTATCAATGAGTTTATTGGAGGATAGCACACATCCCGCCACTACTAACCATAGCGTTACTCTCCCCTGTCCCCCTTAGCCCCCTCCCTTACGACCCCCCCCCCCCTTATATTATGTCACTCCAGGCACCAAATAGAGTAAGTGAAGTAAAGCACTCATTGCTCAATCACAAATATTTTCTCTCTCTTTTACTTGAGAGTAAGAGAGAACTAATGGATAAGTATAATCTTTAAAATATCCTATGATATGTACTACGTACGTAGTATTATTTAATTTAATTTATAAGTTACAAAGAAGATAAGATCTTTGTAACTTATAAGTTACAACAATATTTCACTATTATCATAGTAATGAAATCTTCAACAAAATAATTACATTATTTATAGTAATAAAACCGAAAACATAAAGCTTTCTTAGTTTACTACTAACTACCTAGTTATGTTATAGAAAATTCACTTTCCGAGAACTATGGGTATCCGAACATTGTTACGTTTCCTATCAGTTTTAACTAAAAGACTGTATGTTGCTAGGTACCAAGTTACTAAAACAACCAAGTAAATCATACATATAAAACAACCAAGTAAATCATACTTATCTATAGTGTAAGTTCCGAGTTATCGAACGGTTCCAGTTTTACGAACAAGTAAAAAAGGTTAATATGAGTATAGAATAATAATTATAAAATATTTTTACGTGCTCGAAAATGAAACTGTTCGATAACTTGGAACTTACCCTAATAAGTCTGCTATCCAAATTGTACATAACTAATCAATATTTATTTAAATTTAATAACAAATACCTCAATCGAATAATTAAACTAGGTAGTATGAACCATATTAAATGTATAATTACCATTAGGTAATGTAAAATTACCATTAGGTATAAAATTTACTCAATGTATCACGAATCGTCATTCAAATAACAGTCACAATAATACATCTTTTTATCCAGAATTTGATTTTATATATTTCAATAATATTTTTTTAACTACGACCATAGCTGTGAAAATGCATGATTATTTTAGATTCTAGAATAATCATATCCAATAATAATTATATGTTAGTTCAACATTGGAATATAATTTGGTTATAACAATAAAGAGATCTATCAGTTGTCATGTTATAGCTCCTCTTTGCAGTTCTAGGCTCATCAAATTGTTAAACATTTCGGTAGGTAGCTAAAAACTACTGATAAAGATGGAGTAGGGGGTGAAATGATGGGACGGTGCGTATGAACGTATAATAATACTATATAGTAAATAGGGATATACAGATTTGGGGAAAATAATTTGGCGGTAAATGATTACAGAGAGAAAAAATAATGTTTCTTACTTTGTACTTCTATTTCTTTATAAACTGTTATTTTATTTACAAATTTATACTATACATTCATGTTAACATCTAATGTAATTCATTGTATTAGTTTCTGGTCATTCAAAGCTTGAATGTTTGTAAATAGGTTTGTTCTCATACAGTCAGTTGGGGTGGACTTGCGTTTAGTAAACCAACCACTGTCTATATGACTCTATCATATTCAAGATTTAAAACACTGACTGACTATCAAAATAAAATGTATATTTTATGACTTAGTTTACTCGTGATTATGAAGAAATTAATTATCTGTTTAATTTCAAATTATACCGATAGCGCTGTAAATTATGTAACATTATTATACCTAATGAAGTTCAAATTATTTTCGGTCATTGAGGTATATAGAAGAAACACAGTTTGAATGTAGTTGAGTAGTTAATTACTCGACAGTTATATATCTCTATGTTATTATTCGTTTTTATTTTTCAATTAAAATAAAAAATATTATTAAATAGGTTTACTCAATTATTAACTAATCTAAATATTAAAATAATTTTTAATTTCTTTCATTTTTTAAATTTAATATCACTCTTTCATATTACTTTAGTTCTATATATATTTATTATTTATTTATTCCCTCATTGTATTTCATCATTTAATGTAGTTTGTCGTATCTGTAGTTTGTTGTACGGCACACTTCATGATTGTTTAATGACTTGGCAGGGGGGTTCGGGGGGCGGCACGTGCCCCGATATTTATGTTAAATCAGTAACAAATTACTAAAGTGTCGGACTATTGGGGCGTCGGAATAGTGAATAGTAACCCCTAGCAACATTAGTTTGTTAATTACTAAATAGGTACATAGATACTATAGTCAGGTAGTAACCAGGGATCAAAAAACCAATTGGGTTATAGTTGACTACCAAGAAATATTAGTTGGTGAATTAGGCTTCAGTTAATTACTAAAGCAAATTGAACAAAACTGGTATCGTAATATTACTAAGATATCGAACATTCTAACAAACGTTTGGAATTAACCTCATTTGTTTTTTCTTCCTTTTTAATATAAAAATATCGTCTTTAAAGGGAGTGTCTCACTATTTTATATTTTACCCCCCCCCCCCCCCACAAAAAAACGTAAAATTTAAACTTTATCAAAATCCCTATTTCTCTCTCATTATTTGACCATGGTGTTTGTTTATATTTTGTTCAGGTTTTTTTACTCTACAATTGCATAGTCTGTTTCATCAAACTGGCATTCTCAAAAATAATGATAATGAAATTAAAAAAAAAACATTTTTTTAAATGTGGTTACATTTTCCCATAGACTTTTTTGCACGTTGTGGAATAACATTTCATCTGACCGTAATTTCACGGGAACTAAGAATTGGGTAATCATAAATTAATAATTTTCTTATATTGATAACCATTTTAAGAGAAAGCAAGAGTATATATATTTCAATTTGTTTTCCAAATCTATATTCTTTAATTTGCTGAATTTTAAATTCAAATATTCCTTTTTGGTATTATTTGTATTTGTAGTTAAGATACTAATTTTTCTGTCAATAATTATTAATATCTATTTGTGCGATATATTTTAATCAGATGAAATTTAATTAAATTTGAGATAAATTAATTTATAAATACCCCATTCCTAGTGCACGTCCCTATTTCATTCAGGGACGTGAACTACAAAGAGGTATTTGTATGTATTTATGTTAAAATTTTTATGTAATTGATTTTAATGTAAATAAACTTTACGTATAATGCATGAAAGATATAGATAGACAAATTAAAGTGGAGGATTTTGGAGATTATTATGGTGGACAATGATATATTATTATGGTGGGCAATGATAGAATATTTTGGTTGGCCATGATAGATTATTATGGTGGGCAATGGAAGATTATGGTGGGCAATGGAAGATTATGTGGGCAATGGAAGGTTATGGTGGGCAATGGAAGATTATGGTTGGCAATGGAAGATTATGGTTGGCAATGGGAGATTATGGTGGGCAATGGAAGATTATGTGGGCAATGGAAGATTATGGTTGGCTATGAAAGATTATAGTTGGCAATGTAAGATTATGGTGGTCAATGAAAGATTATGGTTGGCAAAGAAAGATTATGGAGGGCAATGAAAGATTATGGAGGGCAAAGAAAGATTATGGTGGGCAATGAAAGATCATGGTGGCAATGAAAGATTATGGAGGGCAAAGAAAGATTATAGTGGACAATGAAAGATTATGGTGGGTAATGAAGGATTATAGTGGGCAATGAAGGATTATAGTGACAAATGGAAGATTATGGTGGGCAATGAAGGATTATGGTGTGCAATGAAGGATTATGCTTGGAAATGAATGATTATGGTGAGCAATAAAATATTATGGTGGGCAATGAAGGATTATGGTGGGCAATGAAGGATTATAGTGGCCAATGAAGAACTATGGTGGGCAATGAATGATTATAGTGGGTAATGAAGGATAATAGTGGGCAATGAAGGATTATGGTGGCCAATGAAGAACTATGGTGGGCAATGAATGATTATGGTGGGCAATGAAAGATAATGGTGGGCAATGGAAGATTATGGTGAGCAATGAAAGATTATGGTGGATAATGAAGGATTATACATAGTGGACAAAGAAAGATTATGGTAGGCAATGAAATATTATAGTTGGCAATGAAAGATCATGGTGGGTAATGAAAGATTATTGTGGGCATTGAATGATTATGGTGGACAATGAGGGATTATTGTGGGCAATGAATGATTACGGTGGGCAATGGAAGATTATGATGAGCAATGAGAGATTATGGTGGCCAATCATAATCTCTCATAAATTATACAAATATATCTTTTATATATTAAATGTTAAAAGCGTTACTTGCATCAAATATTATTTCACTTGCATAAAATATTATTTCACTTGCATCAAATAATACTTCATTTGCATCAAATAATATTTCACTTGCATCAAATATTATTTCACTTGGATCAAATATTATTTCACTTGCACCAAATATTATTTCACTTGCATCAAATATTATTTCACTTGCATCAAATATTATTTCACTTGCATCAAATAATATTTCACTTGCATCAAATAATATTTCACTTGCATCAAATAATATTTCACTTGCATCAAATATTATTTCACTTGGATCAAATATTATTTCACTTGCATCAAATATTATTTCACTTGCACCAAATATTATTTCACTTGCATCAAATATTATTTCACTTGCATCAAATATTATCTCACTTGCATCAAATAATATTTCACTTGCATCAAATATTATTTCACTTGCATCAAATATTATTTCACTTGCATCAAATATTATTTCACTTGCATCAAATATTATTTCACTTGCATCAAATATTGTCTCACTTGGATCAAATATTATTTCACTTGCATCAAATATTATTTCACTTGCATCAAATAATAATTCACTTGCATCAAATATTATTTCACTTGCATCAAATATTATTTCACTTGCATCAAATATTATTTCACTTGCATCAAATAATACTTCACTTGCATCACATAATATTTCACTTGCATCAACTAATATTTCACTTGCATCAAATATTATTTCACTTGCATCAAATAATATTTCACTTGCATCAAATATTATTTCACTTGCATCAAATATTATTTCACTTGCATCAAATATTATTTCACTTGCATCAAATATTATCTCACTTGCATCAAATAATATTTCACTTGCATCAAATAATATTTCACTTGCATCAAATATTATTTCACTTGCATCAAATATTATTTCACTTGCATCAAATATTGTCTCACTTGGATCAAATATTATTTCACTTGCATCAAATATTATTTCACTTGCATCAAATATTATTTCACTTGGATCAAATAATATTTCACTTGCATCAAATATTATTTCACTTGCATCAAATATTATTTCACTTGCATCAAATAATATTTCACTTGCATCAAATATTATTTCACTTGGATCAAGTATTATTTCACATGGATCAAATTCAATTGCATTAAGATCAAATTCAATTTCACATTGAGCAAATTCCAATTAGATATTATCTTGGATCAAATATTATTTCATTTGGATCACTAGACCTGTAAAATGCATAGTTGGGTTCGTTCTTTCCCGACTTTACCTTTCACCGTAAGGACAATACTGTTTAGAAGCACAGTTGTGTATAAACTCACCCAAGTGTGCCTCTCACTGCACACACCATTTGGTGTTGAGGTAAAGGTAGGTAACTCCGCACTCGAGTTTACCACTCACTAAATGCGCGAAATGAGTGTATAACCTACCAGGACTTACCCAACTTTACCGTTCAGTAAATATTAGATTAGACGTGTGAGGTAAAGTATGGTTAGTTCTGACAGGATCGTAGTTACCCAACTTTACCTCTTAACCCTCCTATTATAAGATTTGTGTAGTTAATAATACTTCAATAAATCATAAAATTGAAATTCAAAGAAATCTG
>CANNZV010002376.1:59162-101429 GCA_947561585.1 Caprella mutica
GTTCCTCGATGAACTTTCAAGTGTCGCTTCAGTCTCACAACATGCTGCCAAGTATCTCTTCAGTCTCACAGCATGCCTTCAAATGTCGCTTCAGTCTGTCACAAATTGCTGTAAAGTGTTTGTTCATCTTCTTCTACATAGTGACGTGTGTTTACAATCTTGTTCTCTGGTGAGAAAAAGTTTCTCTGTATAATTGCTAACTTCTCGAGAGTGACGTATCCCTTTTTAATTCTATCTAGTTAACGAGTTTCTGCAGAGAAGTATCAAATCATCTTCACCATGCAATTGTTAGTAAGAAATTCAATGATATGGGAAATGTTTTATTATTCATAAGGCAATATGATATTTTGAGGCCCCTGAAGTGTATTTGCTAAGTAAATTGTTCTTATTCGATTTTTTAATAATGACTTTAAATTAAGTAGCGTACCATTTTATATAACAGTGGAATGCAATATAAAGAGGATAGACAGTACAAGTTATCTGAATTATTAATTGCTGAAATATACAAAGCAAATATTCTTGAAATTTTGCGAGCATTTACAATAATACCTCACATGTAATCGTAAGAAATTTCAGAGCAATTGAAGGAACATTATCAATCTAATTCGTTATTGAAGTGCAAACAATAAATTCAGCTACGCGCAAAATGTAAGAAATACAATTAAAAACTCCGATTTTAACAGCTGAAGGCAATTAATTTTAAGCCTGTGAATAACAATTCCATAGTTTTGGTCACTGACATCTTCTGCCATATCAGTCTAATAGTTTTCACTCAAAATGAAGGAGTTGTCGTACTTTCATTCATCCAACAGAAATGTCCAGAACAGAAATGATTTAGCATTATGAGAAGATAAGTTTCCACGTATTTGAATCGGAGGGTGAAGGTCGATGAATCGTAGATAGAGGAGAATATGTTGACGAAGTAGCTGTGATAACTTCCGTGCATACGATCTATAGGCCCTTGTCCAGCAGAAGAAAGGTTCCTCTAAAACACAACTCTACCACCCCCGAACTCAATTGTTTTTTGATACATTTCAGGTTAAACCTTGCCCTACTTTGCATATAACGCGTACTTCATATTAGATGCAAAGATATTCCACTATGATTCATCACTAAAATATACTTTCGTTCAGTGATCATTCGACTAAACGACATGTTCTTGACCAAACATCAGTCTTACTCTTTTTTCTCTTTTCAGATTAACTGTTTCGATGCAGAGACACATGATGTGTTTCGTCAGCCGTGATAAAATTGGTTTTGTTTTGATAATTCGCAGTCTTGCGTTATGATTATGTTTTTTTTTTTGATGTAAAATATCGAATCATTGATAAAATATTTCTTCAATATGCTTTAAAATTTCTTGGGATTGCATAGAGATGTATATCTAAATGTTGTGAAAAATTTCATGATTAAGAGTTCCAATCCCTATAACTAATTACTAGGTTTATGACAATTTGCGTTTAAATTTATAGATCCTGAAAATAATATAAGCGGAGCGAACTAAACAGTATTGAATGGTTCTAAACCAGTGGTATATAGAACTCAATACAATTTCATTTCATTTCGCCTATTTTATTTTTAAGATCTATGATTTCAAATACATATTGTTACAACCCTAGTAATTAATGATTTATATAACTGGCTATCTATATTACTTGTACTGTGCACGCTGCTTTACATTTATGTGCCGAGTTTGTGTGTGAGCTGTTGGAAATTCGAATGCTTAGTTATAGTTAACTTAAGGAAAACTGTCAAGGATGGCTAAAAGTTGCATGCAAGTTCGAAAGGCAAGATAGAAATAATATTGTAAATTATAATAAAATATCAAAAATTTATCTTTTAACAATAAATGATTATACTCTTAAATATTAAGAACGTTTGTTAATGATTGCATTGACATACTCATATTCATATATCCTAGAAACATATACAGAATTATGAATTCAGACTCTAGTTTTCTATTAGTAAAATAATTTTGGAAACTTATTTACAGGATATCGTATACTGGCGCTTTCAGTAAACTTAATTTAGCAAAAGATTGGATAAATCCAATATTAAAAAGGATTCTTTCAATACTAGTAGATTACATATAGAACAACTGTTTTAGAATTTATTTAGCAAACATGGAATTAGCTATTTGAAAATGGTAAGTTTTTCTTTTCATCTACTGCAAATAAAGTATAAGATATTACAAAAATAAATAACAATTAATAAACTTTCTCATATTTGCAATCTCTAAACACTTTGAAATTACTGCTATCAAACACTCAAGTGAACTGTTTTCCAACAGGGATTGGGGTATATTTTCGGTTAGAGAATAGGCACTTTCTATTTTATTATCAGTACCATTAAGTTTAATTCTAGCTCGTCTTCTTTCTCAGGATTTACACCAGAAATAGAGGACACTTCCATGATTTCAGGTGACGTATCAAGAGTGGTATTTGTTTGTATCTGATGGATTTCAATTCAGTTTCGAGGTTGTTGATGAAACTGGAGTATTGGATGAACTTCTTTCATCCAGCTTCTATGATAAAGAGAGTGTCTTGGTAACAACGTCAGTCAGGGATTAGTAATTATGGGTTCATTTAGCTATATTGTAATTGTGATTCATGGCCTAGGCCATATATCTCTCTTCTGTTTCACTTTTTTTCTACTTTTAGCTACAAATGATCCTCTCAGACTTCTAGTAGAATATTTTTCCAAGACAAGGTGGGATAATTTTGCATCACCTTGAACACACCTGACAGACTGAAGTCATTAGACGAGCTGGAATAATTAATCTTCAGGAGGGATGAGAAGGCAATATTGCAAACATTTTAATTCACTATTTTAGATCTCAAGTCCTTTTTATATTGAATATGTAGGGTCGGACAGCCTAGGGAGAATATTATGGTGGGGTCATATAAGATTATGGTGGACAGACATTAGGGGGCTATATCTTACGTGATTATAGATAATATTCGATAAATATCATCCATGGGCAAAACATCCTATAAACATCTATAATCACCGTAATATTTCCCAACCATGATGTATAGTAGATTATATCAACCAAAATCTCCGAATATTTTCTGATAATGTTCCTTATATGAACTTCTATGAACGAACCATCTTAAATCTACGAAGATTTTCTGATAATAATCCTACTATGAATTTGAATGGCCGTAACATCTTAAATCTGCGAAGATTTCATGATAATATTCTTTATATAAACTTCTATGACTGATCCATCTTAAATCTTCGAAAATTTTCTGATGGTATTTCTTATATAAACTTCTATGACTGAACCATCTTAAATCGTCGAAGATTTTCTGATAATACTACTTATATGAACTTCTATGACTGATCCATCTTAAATCTTCGAAGATTTTCTGATAGTATTTCTTATATGAACTTCTATGACTGAACCATCTTAAATCTGCGAAGATTTTATGATAATATTCTTTATATAAACTTCTATGACTGATCCATCTTAAATCTCCGAAAATTTTCTGATAGTATTTCTTATATGAACTTCTATGACTGAACCATCTTAAATCTTCGAAGATTTTCTGAAGATATATTCTTTATATGAGCTCCTATGACTGATCCATTTTAAATCTTCGAAGATTTTCTGATAGTATTTCTTATATGAACTTCTATGACTGAAACATCTTAAATCTTCGAAGATTTTCTGAAGATATTCTTTATATGAACTCCTGTGACTGATCCATCTTGAATCTTCGAAAATTTTCTGATGGTATTTCTTATATGAACTTCTATGATTGAACCATCTTAAATATTCGAAGATTTTCTGATGGTATTTCTTATATGAACTTCTATGATTGAACCATCTTAAATCTCCGAAAATTTTATGATGGTATTTCTTATATGAACTTCTATGACTGATCCATGGATCAGTCATAAGAAAGTCTTCGAAGATTTAAGATGGTTCAATCATAGAAGTTCATATAAATAATATTATCAGAAAATTTTCGGAGATATAAGATAGTTCAGTCATAGAAGTTCATACAAGTAATATTATCAGAAAATCTTCGAAGATTTAAGATGGTTCATTCATAGAAGTTCATATAACGAACATTATCAGAAAATATTCGGAGATTTTGGTTGATATTATCTACTATATATCATTGTTGGGAAATATTACGGTGATTATAGATGTTTATAGGATGTTTTGCACAAGGATGATACTTATCGAATATTATCTATAATCACGTAAGATCTAGCTCCCCATAATGTACCTGTCCACCATAATCTTCTATGACCCCACCATAATATTCTCCCTGGGCAACGACATCGAGGGAATATTCCAGGAATTAGTGAAAATTAGTTGATCCCTATCGATATCGAGGGAATATTCCAAGAATTACTGAAAATTCGTTGATCCCCTAAACATATCGAAGGAATATTAAATATGAATTTATATTTATCGATGATAACCTAAAGATAAACTTGAGTTGTCATATTGCATAAAGTTCATTAAAAATCCTACTTCTACTGTGTCCAGGATGGTCAAGTGGTTACCGTAGCAAGCAGAAGTCAACAAGATGCTGGTTCGAGACCCGGAAACTTCATTTCTTTCTCCATTTCTTTCCATTTAATTTGTATATAACAATATATATCATTCAACTAATTCATGTAATGTCAAACGTACACGTACAAATGCAGTATATGCTAGGAAATATTAATTTTGGTATTCTTCTATGATTGTGGGTGAAATCATCTGATAGTATAGGAGATTCCCCCTTTAATTATAGGAGTGAACATGGTAGAAAACTTGGACAAAAGCACCCCCAATTCTCTTCTATGATTATGGTAGAAAGGCTCCTTTAATCTCCCAAAATCTTTTATGTCCCCCCGATAATTTTCTCCCTGGGAGGGTATCACTGCGCATACCCTTTTTATTGTGTATATAAATCTGATTGCACCATCATTTCAAGCATCTTCTTTTCTCCCATAAACATCATGAAGCACCATTATCCTATTAGTATTTCTAGAGTCAAGTCGCAATGAATGTGGTGTTGTCAAAACGATCTGAAAAAAGTTTGCGCCGGTGATTTTTTAATTCCCGCAAACTCTCCAATAACTCTAGAACCGAGATTTATAGATTTTTCCCCATTGTCGCTCGAGGGACTTATACAGATTTTCCGTACTATCAAAAGCTGTAGTGCACGCTTCCTTCTCCAAGATGGACCTCACACAAAAGTCCAGAAGGTTCAGGTCCGGCGATGAAGGAGGCCACAAATCCTCCAAAAATGACGCCTTCAATCTTCAACAGTGTACTATGAATGAATATATTAGAATTATGAAGGATTAGATATTTTGATGATGTATCGAGCTATTCAGTGGAATTTCGACCAAGAAGCTGTTATTATACTCCATAATAAAATTCATTCAAAAATAGTGGAAAAATTATGACTGCAATATTTCTCACCATAAAAAATCATCATATTCCCCTTGAACGCTTTTCAGTGGGGGAGGTGGGGAGAGGCGTACTTGAGATACAAATAAACACACCCAAAATATATTATCATTCCACCTTATAACTACTGTAACCTAATACACTTTTTATCCAGTTTCCACCATAATTGATCTACTGTTATCCATGCAATGACGGTGATTGATGTAAGAAAGGAGGGAGAATACTTCATGCGGTGATAACACAAACAAACAAATAGAAAAACGTTTTTTTTTTGTGTAGCAGATAAGCATAAAATATTTTGTATTCCGAATAGTCATGTTTCAATTTTAAAAATAATCAGTTACCTAAGTTGGTTGAGTAGATGAATGAGTTATAATTCGTTTAATATATGAATGTATGTTAAAAAAATATCAATTGTTATCTCAGATATAAGAAACTGACAACAGTGTAAGACAAAAATAGATTGTTTCATCCTTGAATCTGGACATGACAAGGTGGATATATATATATATCTCATGAATTATGAAAACGGTAATGAAAAAATTATTCAGTTGAACTTTTAGTGTCATTTGGGTGATATTAACATCATAAAATATAATTTTCAATTTTTTTTCATTATTATAATGAAAAATGAAGTGTACTCAACGAAGGACATCATGAAACTAAGGACAATGAAGCATACTTTTCTTGAATATTGAATATATTGAATGAACATCCAAGGTATCACAATAAAGATAATAGCTAATATACTGTGACTGGTTCTGACCAGTAGAAATAAAAATATAACAAAAAAACGATATAATCTCTATTTTTCATTGAACTAACATAGAAAATAAAGGATAACTCAGAAAGATAAAGTTCACAGCCCATGTAATAGAATAAGGTAGCTCCTCCGTCCATTAGAATCAGTATATAAGCTCCAATGGGAGTTATTTTGGAAAAAAACGAAATAATGAAACTCAATTGCAACACATGAAAATTATGATTTGTGGAAAATCAAGAAACAGTTACGATCTTTGAGCAAACAAAGAAAGATGTCACATTTCATGCATTTGATTCGGGTTTTTCCTTCAGTGCAGTGACGACAACGGTGTTGTTTCTCATCAAAAACTGCAAAATGATCAATGCAATCGTATCGAGAGGCTCCTGTTGGCACGGTGACAGATGCTGTTGTTTTGCTACGCTTTGGAGGATTCAATTCTGACAATGATGGACGGACAATGCGACGTGAAGTTATCTTGTTTTCATAAATCAATTCGTACGCAATTTGGCATTGGAAATCCAGCAAGGGCATAGTTTTTGCATTGGGTTCCAGCAAAGACATGTCTCTTCTATAGAGTAACCATCCATTAGTGACTGCAAGCTTGATGAGATAGTGGAAAATAGGCATATACCATTTTTTACTTCGCAGTTTTATGCGGTACAGAGACAAGAGCATGTCACACAGATCCACGCCTCCCATGAATTTATTGTACTCTCTTACGATCTTAGGACATTCTATTTCAATGTACCGTTCTTCTTTCGCAGCCCACCTTGTGACAGTACCACCATTTGAATGGTCAATGTAAGATGATGCCAATTGCACGCAGCTGTTATCGAACCATTGGATGATGCATCAACTCGCCAGTCTAGTGAACCCCTACCTTGCTTCTTCAAATCTTTCTCGCTAAGCAGTAGCTTCTGAGCTCCTGACATTCTGTTTTGCCTGATTGTGCCAACAGCCAAAATACCTCTCAGTTTCAATTATCTAAGGAGAGGTAGTGATGTAAAGTAGTTATCAAAGAATACTTTATAGTTACAGCCTTCTGGAAGATTTCGACAAAGTCTAATCACGAGATCTCCAGTAACACCAAGATGAGAGGCCTGATTTTGGGATTTCCCAGTGTAAATTTCAAAATCATACACAATTCCATTCGATCCACACCTCGTGAATACTTTGTATCCCCATTTATTTGGTTTTTTGGGGTTATACTGTTTGAGGGATGACCTACTTTTAGTTGGTATGATTTGCTCGTCCACTGAATGATACTCCTCATCATCTAAGTTGTTACACTTTGAAAGAACTGAAGAAATGATAGGGCGAACTTTGAATAGTTTGTCGTAATTGGGAGAATCTCTGCTTGTGATATCTTCAGAGTTATTGAAATGTAGGAAGCGTCTCAATTCTTCAAAACGATTCACTCCACCTTTCAATGCCTTAGTAATATGAAGAAGAGGTGCGTGCTTACCCCAATACATTCGATATTGAGGATTTGGGTATATTCCCATGTAGAGTAGCACTCCAATGAACTCTCCAATTTCTTTCTGATCTGTTTGAATGTGTGGATTTTTCAAATTCTTCTGCAACTTTTGCTGAGTACAATAGAGGTTAGTTTGATCAGCTATATGTTCCACGAGTGATGTATCAAAGAATCGTTTGAAGTATTCAATGGGCAAATAGATTCGTTCTGGTGGGATTAGACTTTTACCAGTGAATTTGGACGGCACCACAGCAGCATCTCTTTTCCTCCATCTAGTTTCATTTGCTGAAGTTGACTCCTGGTTTGATTCTCTTTGAGGGACATGAGATTCAGCATTATTGTTCATTTCATCTTCTACAACATAAGTAGGATCTCTAACTTCATCATCATCAAGATCTTCAAATTCATTCTGTGTTCGTCTGTTTGTGAATCTTGATCTTGTGCTCATGAATACCTGGAAAATAGAATTGGATAATTTCTATAATATGTAAGTATAATGATCATTTTATTGATGTTCTTTTACTGAAGAACGAATACATTTTGATGCTCACAGAATCATTTTGCAAACTTGTTATTTCATCTGGCTCATGAGTAGTTTCTTCTTCATCGGATTCTCCATTTTCTGGTAGAGCAGCAATATTCAATGATTCTTCAATGTTCAGAACTCCCTCTGTATCATGTATTCTCACTTTCCTGGTAGTTTGCCCGTAAAATGTAGAGGCGTCCATGATAAACACCTGTATGTCACACGAATATCATATACTCTTCTTCACCCTCTACCGTAACCCTGCTTTCATAATGTGCTTGTGTGAGTACACCTCGAAAAGCGTTTCTAGTTACATATATAGTGAATAAATTTATATTTTGGCATCATATAATATCAATTTAATGAATGTCTGAAACTCCTAAACAGAGATAATTACTAGTTTAATACATATTGTGAAATTACAATGGGTAAAACAAAGGCATGTGAGATATTATGATCAACAAAAAAATCACAGTATTTGATACATACCTGCAGGAGCACTAATCATGCACACCCTCTCTCAATCACTTCAGGGGAGCAACTGAGTCGGTACTTTAAGTTTGAGTGGTCCGTTACTATTGATGACTCATAATTACTGAATAACAAGCTATAATTCGAAGTGTGATTGTACGATGACGGTATGAGAGAAAGGGTTAGGAGGAAAAAGGTTTTTCCTGATGAGCAAAAAGATAAATGAAGATAAAAGTGTTATTTAGATTATGCAGATTAAATATGAGGTAGTGACAGAATATGGAACATATTATTAAACAGTCCGAATGATAACACAGTCCTCTCTCAAATGTATAAATCCCTTGACTAAATAATATTTTTGTGATGCATAAAACTGTAATAAATTAACATTCGTTTGAATGCAATTAGTCGTATAAAATGCACATCATGTCAGGAATGCAGAATATTTATATCTTCCTGCTAGTTATTTTCCTTTTTCATTGACCAAATAATATTAATGACGTTTATTACTCAGAGGAAAATGCTTCGGTGACGTGTGTTCCGTAGATTTTTTAAATTATTAATATACTGGATAGATACATATTGATCATTGTCTGCATAGCAGTTTGTTATACTACAGTCATTCGTGTGAATATATTCACTCTGAAGGAAATTATTGATTCAGCTTTGAAAATGAAAAATATCTGTAAAGCAGTATTCCTTTGGAACATATTATCATATACTGCTCATTAGCGACCAGTTCTTTCACCGAAAACACTTTCGCCGGAAACGATTTCGCCTCACGACATATACGCCAAACGACACTTTCGCGGTATATTTAAAAAAACACTACACGGTATGAATATAAAGATATATACTCCACCTAAGGTTGGGTTAGCGGTTTCGATGGAGGGGTTAGACCCCCCCCCCCCACGTTAGGTTTGATTGTGACAAAATTTATACATCACTGTCTTGTACTGTAAAATAAGTATACCATTTATAGGTAAGACCTATGGGTTTTAGGAAATTTCATGCATTTCCGTCGTAGAGAACTTATACAAATACCACTAACTTTAGGGAGTGTTTGGTTTGCCTCTCAAAGTCTTTAAAAAATATACTTTTGGCCAAAGTGAAAAGATTAAACTAATGTGAATTGTGAAAAAAATGTTACCAGGAGAGAAATTGGTCGTATAATAGTGCCCATTTCAGCTGTGAATAATAACTATCTTAAGATAATTTTATTTATTTATTACAACAAAAATTCCCTTACATCTGAAGTTAATGTTCTGCATTCACCTACTTCTTACATGAAAATTAAAAAATTACAGCGTATACATATAAAATAGTTATAGAAAAATTAAGCCTAAAATAATAAGCTTTAGCTTCAAAGTCGAAAATTAAAAGAGAATGTTTTACACTATGCATGAAAAAACTACGCTATAATATATTTTTTAATCACAGATATTAAACAATTCGAAATAGTGCACTAAAGAATGCAATGCAAAACAAAACTTCTAAACTGCATAGCTATTAACAAAATGAACCATTACTTTTCTATTACCCAGGTAACAAAAAATTATCCCCGGGATATTCCTGGGAATTCCCTGGGATTATTCCCTCGATATCCCCAGCGTTATCGAGAGGATGCCCTATTTTGACATTTTTGCGATATGGGTATCCCCCTCGATTTTTTTGCGATTGCCACTGTGGGAAAACTGCCACCCGGAAAATTTCCACAGAAGAAAATTGCAACTGTAGAAAATGGCCACAATAAAATATATTAACATTATATTCACCAATTAAAAAGATATTTTAATCTTTAAGAAAATACCGAACTAAAGACAAAAGTATTCGAATTCTATGTTAAGAAAATTTTTACAGTGACAAACTAAAAAATAATATTTTAGTCTATAAAAAAAATACCGAACTGAATACAGAAATTGTTCGAATCTTATGAAAAGAAAATTTTCCTTGTGCGTTCATATTCCTTGTACAAGTTAAAAAAAATATTGAACCGTGGAACGATCAATTAGCCTGAGAGACACATTTCGGTTCGAATATTTAAGGGTAATTTAATAACTTATTGATTTGAGTTACCCTAAATCTCTGACATTTATTGTCTATGACGTAACTATTTATCGTATGATTAAATGATTTGAGAGAGGGACACAAATCACAACATTTACATTTACGGATAGGAAAGAGAAACTAAGAAATGGATTACATAATGAAAGCTACCTTAACAATTTATACGTAGAAATAACTAATCTGTAACCTGATTAATTGATCATACAAAAAACATGTAACGTGACACTACAGTAAGGATCACAAAAGCGAACTGATCATTACTTTCAAATAAATAAATATATTTCAATTCTTTTTATTGCATTAAGTTCGAAAAAGAGTTTCTTTTCACTCTAGAGTCTAGTAAATGACTTGAAATTGGTAATATTGTAGTTCTCTCACCGTTATGTTATAATAATTATATTGTTATTATAAAATAAAAAAACAATAGTTTTAGGAATTTGTAGAACTTTTTTCTAGGAAACAGTTTTGTGTAACTAACCTTTATACTCCTGTTCTTCAACATAACGCTGAGAAAAAAAATATTACCAATTGAAGTCGTTTGTCGAAGTGATTAAAAACAAATTCTGAATATAATAAAAAAAGAATTATTATAACGATACATTCCAAAGTTAAAGCAGTTTAATTTGAGATTCCTCTTTGTGGTCCATACTGCATACAAGACTAAACATTATAAAGATACTCAGTACATTTTAGTGTACTTGTGAATGAGAGAAAATAACTCGACAGCAAACTAGTAGAGTAGAGAACCTTTAAATGTTTTAAAGTCTAAAGAGAACAATTTTAAATAAGAAGCTAAGAATTAATTGCGTATCAGCTCACTCAAACCCACCGATGGCAGAATTCACTTATATCGTACAACATCTCAAAATGAGATGTACTCATTGTAAAAATTCTTATATATTAAATTCTAATGAACATTGCATTCAGTACATATGATTTTTGTAATTTTTGAAGAAAAAAAAATCAGAACGAATTCATATAAGTACAGTGGCAGTTATTCCACAGTGGTAGTTTTCCAACTGTGCCAAATTTGTCAGTGGCAGTTTTCCCACAGTGGCAATTTTCAACGTGGCAGTTTTCCCGGTGTCAATCTTAGCAATGGGAATTTTTTTCCCAGTGGCAAAATTCCTAGCACCAAATATGAATATATATACAAACTATTAAATTTGTGTTCTATGCATGTTGTTTAGGTTATGTTCGACTATTTTTTCACCAGTTATAATTCATATTTCTTAGTATAAATATTTATCAAGTTCGTTATTATTGTTTAACACATTTCCTCATGAAACTTATCTTTGAAGACTTTCTGTTTTAGTTTTTTCTTATAAAGCATCTTATTAGAGCCGCAATAACTATCTATAAAAAATTTATTAACTATAAAAAATATAATAACTATAAAAAAATATATTTACAGGTTTGCGGCCCAAAGCGGAAATTTCTTTCAAGTTCCATGCTTAACATGTTAAAATAACATATAGTTACATTGCTGCTGCAGATGTCGTCAGGAGGGAGAGGGTTCAATAATGTGCATTTTTATATATACAATGTTAACAAAATCTAGTAACGTTTTTTATGCATAAATATGCCTTTTCTTTCATATATTATATATATATATATATATGTTATATTATATATTTCCTTCATATAAAGTTCTTTTTAGCTACCATTAGGCTTGAAATAGTAGAGATAAAAACTAAATCAGTGGTTAATGTGCATTCAATCAAAGGTTCAATTATTATTATTAGTTGGACTGATGGAGAAACGTTGACTTCAGATATTAGCAGCTACACTTAAAGCCAAATATTTTATTAATATATATTTAATTCTTATTTAATTAAATGATAGCATATACGATCATGCGTCATATAATTATCATTCCTGTTTCAATTAAATTCGTACATTTAACGAAAATACGACTTTCCTTTGGCTCATCTTAAGAGAGGAGAATTGTATTGGATACCCAATCAGAGTCAATTTGCTAATTATTTGCGATCTGTGGAATGAACTTACCAATCAGTTACTGTCGATATTTTATCTCCTCTCTCGAATGAATGAATTAATATTGTAACTATTGAATAGTTTAATTTGAAGCGTAACTCTACCATTTCTACCATATAACAAGAAAAATGGTTCACTTTTTCCTCCACTATAAATTGGCCATCAAAAATTGGCTAAACGAGAAAAGTTACAGAGACAATTGCTTGAGAATTGGTAGTGTGTGTTGTACTCCTTTGCATGGACATTTCGCAACAGATTACTGCTATTTTATGATGAAAAAAATATTAAGCACTGAATAAAATAAAAAAAACTGGTCAATATCATTATATTATTCAGATTAAAAAAACTCCGTACCTTGTTATATATTAAATTGCATATATTATATATTTGCTTACTTATAATAATAATTACTCATATATTTATGATATTATATGAATATGATATATAACCTATCTTAAATCTGCACTTTGTGTAAATTAGTTAGTTACTAATTATAACCGATTTAGAATTAGTGGTGTAAACCTTAGAAAGCTAAATTATTTGAAGTAGTTTAGCCATTGTTGATACACTTAAATATACACTTTCTTTCTACACGACACTAATTTCTTGAGCTTTATTGCTCCATTTTTTTATTGCTATAAAAAGTAATCCTAAACTCAAAAACTAACTTTGCATCTATCCATTTAATTTATTATTTTTTTGAAAGAGCTTTCTTCATATAATTGTTTAATTCAAGGTTTTCTTTTCCTAAAAATTGAACTGTGTTAAATTATTGTGTCTGTTTGACGTGATCTACATATAAAGTTTTTCCTTCTAATTTTTATAGAATAAAGTGGCGAATAGAGTAATAGAATAAAGTTTGAGTTGTTGGCCTAACTCCTCCTCCTTATTCATCGACAACTTGGTGGTATAAAATATTTTCAAATGTATATCCTGATAATTATTAATATAATTTGTTTTAATTTAATGGTAATTAATAAGTACCTATTTTGGAAGGGGAAGATTACTATCAATGGGACACCGGGAACAATGGAACATGCCTAATAACTTTTTATTTGAGTGCAATTTTTATGAATATGTTAGTTTCAAATTTGGCACACTTTAGCGCTTTCACTTGCATTGCATTCACCGGTTTGGGTGCAGTCAGCCTGTAACTATCGTACCTTGTTTCAATTGTTGTTAATATGTTAATTTAACATTGTTATATAAAGCACGTATAATGCTTACGGCCTTCTTTTGTAATACTAAATAATATGTAAAATATGATCACATAAAGGATTGTCTTCATACTTTTGTAGTTGAGCCACAGTACCCATATGTTTTAAAAAGGTGTTATTTGATCATTGTGTCAGAAAATTTGGTTAACAACGGGACACTGCCATATTGTCAGCAAAACTGTCTAGTAATTCCATAGGAATCTATAGATATCTATTTTTGATAAAATAACGTGAACTGTAGCTTCGGGGCATCTTGTAGAAACAGAACAGAACTTCCAACTGAATAAGGACTTTCTACCATGAACATGGGCTTTAGCAATCTGAGATCATCACGAAGCACATCATATGAAATGTATCCCACATAAAAAAAGAAAAAGACGCAGTATGATTGCAATGGATACACCAGAGAAAGAAGAGATTTTGACGGTGCCACTAAAAAGATAAGTCCTACGAAATCACGCCATAAAATATCTGTATATGGCCTGTAACAAACTTTTTTTATTGGTCTTGTACAGAAATTTTAAACTAACTTTTCCATTTTTTGAAGAAGTGGACTAAGACATGTTCATTAGATATAAACTTAAACCTCTAAAACATTGAAAATGAAGGTTTATGTTCTTATACAGTTTGATAAAACTTATTAAACGTATTCTGTTTGTGTAATTCCCATTGTTAACCAGTGCTGGTATACGATGAAAAATATTTTTTCAATTTAATTTCTCTCTAGTCAACAAAAAATGTGATAGCATTCTAGTTAGTTTGTATTTTATAAAGGAATATCTGTAACCTTCCCCTACTTGGTAATTTATGATTTACGCATTTCTAACAACTAAATAAAAATCAGTACCATCAGTTCAACCTTTTTCATTTCATCTATAATATCTAGTCAGAATTTTATTATTAATAATTCTTACACTATATCTAAAATTAATAGAAACATAATCATCCCATATAATACAAATATTAAATTGGTTAAAAAGTAAATAAAACATATGGCTTCAAATTAATTATCAAATTTTTTTCTCTCATTTCATTGTATGTTTTAAAAAATAACAATGAGAATAAGGCAAAATTATTGGATTCACTGGGAGTAGCGGAACAATCCTCTGGAACGAGTCAAGGAAAAAAGGTTATTACTGAAGATTACAGGGATAATAGAAGCGACTTCTACTCCGGAATAAACCTACAAGTTATAGAGTTTAGTCTGCTTGTCATCTTCTCTGGAAGATAATGAATATGACAACTCTTTAATATTATCATGTAACGTATTATTATGATATTTTTCAAGAACGGCTCTTCTTCACATCTTTCACTAATACACTCAACTCAGCTTCGCCTAGATTAATTTTCATTGGATTTTCTGTCTTTACTCTAATGAGTTTCACTATCGGAATGAACGGAAGGCTTGGATATGTATTGACAAAACAAATGTTTTATTTATAAACCTATGGTACTGTGTTTTTTTACAAGTTGTTAGTATATATACTAAACTAATTTGTACCAAATCTCAAGTAAAACTATTGAAAATATAAGGAGAAATAAATACATAAGTATGTAAGACATTGGCAACTTAGAGAGCAGAGCTTTAATTGGGTGGAGTGTGACCCAATAACAGCTCGCGCATGTGTCTGTACTCCATGAAAATGTGGACAATTTCGTGCTTTCTACGTTACCACAGGTGACCAAAGTACAAATAATTCCATAATTTACGTGACTAACGCTGATTTACACCAATACGTAAACATTTTTTAACTTTTAAATACAAAAATATATTTGTTTATTAATTAAGAAACAAGTTTACAAAGGACCAGTAAATTTGAAGAAATGAACATGAAAGATAGATAATAATTTAAAGAAAGATGTGCCTAAAAATCACATGTTAAACTCATTAGGTAAGGGCCGTACACACGCAGAGTTTTTGAAGTCTTTCCACCAAACTTTATTCTACACTTCTCCACCAGATTTTTGATTCAAAAATTTATCGTTCCCACACGTATATGCTGAAACTCATGGATTTTCAAGTCATGCAAATACCTACTCATAATCGATCGTAGAAGAGTAGGAACAGATATAGCACTCTCTTTTTTTTAACTAGGTAAGTAATCTAGGCAGTTGGCAACTATTAAGTAATAATTACTTACGTTAGTTATAGTTACTGATTACCTAGGATAGCTATTCACTATTTCCATAGGTTAGGTACTTTTACCTAGTTTAATTAGTTTCTACTTAGCAAGTGACTATCTAAACTGGAACAATAAATTAGGTAACTTATTTGGAGCTATCTAGTTATAATTAATTAGTTATATATATTACTTTCATTTTAGTTGATTTAACGGTTTACTTAACCCACTCACCCAAATTAATCTATTATATATAATAAATAAAGGTATTAAATGGTATAATGTTGAAATAGAGATAATAATATATATTATATTGAACAAACATAAATATTATACTCTAATACATTATACTAAAAAATATTAAAAAAACATTACTTCCTATTGTCAATGTTAGATTCAGTTAAAAAAAATCAAAATGAAAAGTGAGACTTAAAGGTTAAGAAAAGAATGACACAATAATTTTCTAAAGGATAAACACCTTTCCAGTTATTTTATAACAATATCTAATGAATTTACAGTATACAAAGAAAATCACCAAAATTGCACAGCTTGATTAGGAGGAAATTATAGAATTTGTAAATTAATATAAAATTGCGAATTTCGGTGACAAATTTAAATCTCTTGGAAAAAGAAACAGGAGTTTCTCAGTAAAATGTCAGGTGGGAAGACTTAAAAAATCCTGAGTGTGTGCGGCAATTTACAGTGAATGGCTGCTCCATTCATCAGAGATAGAGAATAAAAGTTATTTTGCTTACATGCTTCATTCCCTCGTACCATATTGAGAAATATGGTAACAGTAAATTAGAATGCGTAGCAAGAACTTCATAACTTTGGATTGTCTCATCTATATGCAGATAAGTGCAGGGGATATCGTACAGTTTGCTATAAATCTGGCGTACTTATTTATGTCTCTAATAATTTACGCTTGAGACAAACTGAAACAATTTCTCAAACAAGATTAGAGAATATCCAAAACTGCACGTAATATACTTGACACACGAAATAATGCACAATATCTTATGTAGTTTGTATTGACATTTTTGTATTGAGTTGGAGACTAGGAGTAGAACAAAATATTTTTATCACTCTGAAATAAAATATGAAGTCCAAAACTGCATTATATTTCAATTTTATTATCAAAGTGTCGCTGCTTGTTTATAGGATTAACTAAGCTGTGAATGTAAAGTCAAAATTATATGAAATTTACAATGCGTCCTTCTCCCTGATATTTACATGTTATTTAATTATGTGAAGCTTATTGCCCGTTATTAAACAACATGTAAATGTACACAAGATATTTCTTAATAATTTACATTGAATTTATATGAGCATATATTAAAATAAATATTAAAATTTAATTTCTTGTTAACAGTAACCTCTCACTCCTGAAGACAAAGTAACATTCTGTTCTCTTTGACTCAGAGTTTTTTTTTTAAATAGTCTCTTGAAACTGAATATCACATACTGCACAAGTATTCATAAAAATTGAATATATTTTTCTTATTTATTCCCAATTCAATTTAACACACCCAATATCCCATCAAAGCGATTCTCATGGAAAAGTTCTCATTTTTATACCACTGTGTTTACTGTTTGTACAATAGAATATTTCGATCTTTGCTTACAGGATAAAAAAGATCTTCAAAGGATTGGTAGAGTTGGGATCAATTCAGGACTTTCTGTTGTAGGGAGAGATTCATACTAATACCTGCAACTTTGAGGATTGTTTTGTTTGTCACACAAAGTCTGCAAATGATGAACCTTTGGCCACAGTGAAAAGATTAAACTATTTTGAATTGTTTAGGAAAGCAATGAAGATACTGTTAGAATGTACCCTAAAAATCGAATGACAAATGTGTTGAAGACTCGAAGAGTCTATCTAACAGCTCGCTCGTTTTCCTAAGTTTCTAGAAAAATACAGTCTGTATATCTAACACCTAATTTCAATCCTCACGCTAAGGCAAGCTTAATTTTTCCAATGATAAGGAATTTATTTGATCCTAAACCATTTACTCACAAATGTTACATATTTCAATTTAAGTCTAAAATGAACATAATCGTATTCAAATTTATGTTAACGATTTTCCGATTTAGTAATAAAATTTACTTTTTTAACTAAAAATATATTTTTTGTTCAATTCGAGAATGTATTTTAAGTTTCTTAAAGGTTTTTTGCTTGTTAAATTAAAATGAATATCTATTATAGGTTAATTTACATGGCAAGGTATAAATAAATTCCCAATTAGTTGACAATGTAGTATTTACAGAAAATGCCTTACTTTATATACGTATATGTAACATTACATTAAATTCAGCTTAAAATATTCAATATCAAATTCAGTCTACTAGCACAGTGAAAAAGTCATTACCAAAATTCCATGATGTAAGTATTCATGCAGTCTGAATTTAGTTAGGGTGTTAGGTCTAAATTATATCTCATACAAGCTTGCATCTCTGTAATTAGTATTATTACAATTGGAGCATGGCGTTGGACTGCAATTGGTATGGGATTACTCTTCATAATTAAACACCGCCTCAATATCCGATTAACAGTCTGTAGTTTAGTTACAGTTTCAATTAAATTGGATTAGTACGTATATAGTAACAATAATTCAGAGATATACTGAATGAATTGCAAATATCTGCAATGTATGTTGTTTTCATAATAATATATATCGGTCATACGACTGGAAGTCATTATAATACTAAATTGTGCTAGCTGCACGAAATATTGTTAACATATATCCAACTTTGAAGAAATATAACTCCATTCGCACAATATCGTAAATATTTTCGAGATCCTTATTAACCTTATTCAATTTCAATCCTACTTTGACAAAACAACACTTTAGGGAGTGTTTGCAAGTAATTCCAATATTCATGTCTGTTTCGCTAAATAATATTTAATTAAAAATAATGTATCTCTAATAGAAGTTAAAAAAATCTGAAAAAATATTTTCGTTCAGGTTGGATTGAATTTCCCTTTTGAAAAAAATGCTAAAATCCTCATCAGAGTTTCGTATTTGATATGCGTAAGATAGTTAGGGTTTCTTATTCGACATACGAAAAAGAGTTGCTCATGCCCTCATTAGCAATCCTCATCTCTCTCATGGGAGAGATGAGGAATGCTAACCAAAGAATTACTGGCACTTTATGTACTTAAGCTGCCTCATGTCAAAATCAGTTAGCGTGTATTCGAAATGGAAGAATATGCACTAAGTATCGAAAATTCGATCGAATTTATAATTGATATATTGATCATATGGAGAAATCTTTACTTTATAATAGCATACATCACATCAGTTATACATAACTTGAAGTATGAATTTTGTTCATTGACCGACAGTTGGGCCCAAGTCAAATGTATGGGTCCCGACAATTAATCTGGCCAAAAATTGAGCAAAAGACATTTGGCTCAATTGGGTCCCAATACAAATTAAGCCTAGTACAATTGATCCCCAAGAATTTTTTTTCACAGGGCCACTATTGATCACATAAATAAAATTGTTACAGCAGACACTATAGAGAAGCTTTACTTTGTTATTACAGTTGCAAATTATGTTGATACCATAGACTCAGATAAAAGTAAACCCAGTTACAACCCAGAGAATTAAAATTTTGCCTTTCTATTAAAGAACACTGCATACACAATAATTAACTTTTACTTAATGCTTCAATAAGGATTATTTCGTCGATATGAAGACCATTCCGAAGATATAGACAAAATCCTTTTTCAAACCATGTGTGTGGAGTTTCTTCAACCCTGTCATGGAAGATTTGCATCGTACCACTAACGTAACTTAAAAGTGGTACAGATCGAGCGATGCGCAACACTACACAATATCGTCACACTACTATTTTTAATTTAGAGCAACATTAGAGAAAATCAAGATTGCACAATGAAGTGAAGAATGTTGTAACAGTTTTTGTATGTTGTCAATTGTCTTGGGCCCAAAAATTATTGTCTTGGGGCCCAATTGTCCCGAGCCTAAATGTTTCGGGTTCAATTTTTTAGTGGGCTCATTTTGTTCCAATTGAACCAGGCTAGGGAGGCACGACCGTAACTCTATTATACATTTTTCTTTCAATGCTCTATTTTTATCTTTCTATACCCTCATTTTTTTATATTTTGTCTCTTTTTACTACTTCCTTCTACACTTTTTCTGGGTATACTCTGTATTTCGACACTCTGTTCTTCGATACTTTTTTTTCGATGCTTTGTCTTTCGAATCTTTGTCCGCACACCAGAACACTGTAACCTTTATCATCAACAGTTAAAACATGTTGGCTAATTTTCACAGGAGTGTTAATGAAAATTGAAGGAGTTTTGAACCTTGTAGATGTTACCCCTGTCCAAACCATTATTGAAGCTGATTTGTGTCTAGTGAATGAAGTTCAACATTCAACAGGCACTGAATCTTACAATTAAATCCAAATCCATTCATTTTTCTTGTTGTGAATGGCTTTTCACGGAGAAAACATTCATGTCTGTCTAGAAAACTTGTGGCTACGTGCCGTCAATAAGCTCACTCAGAAACATCTACAGTCTTTTTATTTTTTTCTTCTCTGTTACGAAAGAGAGAATTTGTCGCTTGGAAAATTTGTTGGACTTGCACCCAAGAGACTTCACCAGCACTCTTTGGATAATTAGCAGGTTAACCGGCTAACATGTTGCTATTTAGCAAGCTCTCCAATGATTCTTCCTGGATTTTATCTCAATTTTTTTTTTATGTTCTTAATGAGTTTCTCGTTCTTAAAGAGTGTTCTGAGGTTCTCCTTACATTAAATAAGCAGCTACTAGTTTCTCAGAATCATTTTACCATCTAGGCGTTTTACAAGATCATTTTATCTCCCAAAAAAAATCAGAGGCTGACAGTCCATTTCAGCAATGTATTTTGATAATATCATTTTATTTTCCCAACATCAGTTTTCTGCGAAACTATTAAATTATTGTTAGTAATCTAGAAAGAAAAGACTTTAAATCTGTACTAGAAACTGGTTATTCAGTAGTCGTGAAAATCTTGTAAATTTAATATGAATTTTAGTTTACACTTGGCTGGGCCACCATGTACAGTGTGCATGCATATTATGATCACAAGAATGAGAGGAGATAAAATAGAAATATGTGTAAGAGTTAGTTATTCCAATTACCAGAATTATTAATGGTGAAATAGCATTGATTAGCTAAACTATAAGCGCAGAAAAATCTCTTGTCCTATACTATTTATCGAGTTCTTCCTCGTAATGGCCTAACTAAAGCTGCTCAGTAAATTCACCCCTCAAAAAACTGCAGTAAATCACATGAAGCTGGAAAGTGTAATGGCACACAGTCACTCTTGGGAGAGATGAGGAATGCTTTCCAAAGAATTACTGGCACTGATGTGCCTATACTGCCTCTCGTCAAAATCACTTAGCGTTTATCCAAAATTGAAGAATATGCACTGAGCAGTTAGATGGTGGTTTATTTTTGTAAAAAAGTTTCTAAATCTTATAAATTATTGAGGAATGTATCATAAATATAATTTATTTCACGATGTTTCGTTATTCTATAAGGAGACCCTAGCAACGAATGATAATGATAGTGGAAATATTGTAATATATATTCATGACTTTTTAAAACTGAATTCTACAATTTAATCTCTTCCTGGGAAGATTGATGGCCCGCATCAACCTGATGTTTTAATCGGTAGAAAATAATTTATGCTCAAATTAAATTGACTTCATCAATTCCGACAGATGAAAATATAAAGAAAGACTTAACCCATATAAGTAATGATTTATTATTTAATATGAATTTTATACGAACTTACCTGTAAAATAATAATTAAGATTATCATTTTATGTAGATTGAATTGAAAATACTACAATTGACAAATTGATTGACAGACGTTTGGTCGATTGAACGTTTCGTAGACAGGACGTTTCGTCGACAAGACGTTTCGTCGAAAAAATTTCGTAAATGGGATATCAACAGCAATACACTCTGATGTTACAAAACATGTACTTTAACAGAAAAATATATCAAAGGATCAAATTACAAAACAGAATAATAGGAAGAAGGAAACTATTCAATAATAATATAATACCAAAATTTGAGAAAATTGTATATGCATTGATATTAGGGTGGGCCAAAAAACAACATTTTGGAAATTACTTATGGAATAGTGATATAAAGTTGATATGACATTTAAAGTTACGGGTGCGCAGAAGATTCCACTAAGGAAAATTCCACTGCGGAATATTCCACTGGAAAAATTCCTCTGCGGATAGTTCCACTGAGGAATATTCCACTAGGGATAATTCTACTGCGGAATATTCCACTGGGAAAATTCCACTTAGGAAAATTCCACTAAACCAATAAAATTCTATATTAAATTGTATTGTAAGTATAATTTTTTTTTTATATCATAAATTGTAATTATATTGTAATTATTGTATTTATTTGTAATTATTGTATTACTTTGTAATTATTTTATTTATTTGTAATTGTTGTATTCATTTGTAATTATTGTATTTATTAATAACTGTATATATTTGTAATTGTTGTATCTATTGGTAATTGTATTTAATAGGACAATACTGTTTCGCACAAATTGCCAAATGACAGTCCAAAATATATTTTTATGAATTATTTTACCTGAATAGGTGATAGAATCTGTTCCTGTAGCTAACATTCACAAAAATAAATAAAATTTAATGAAAACTTAACTGTGAATGGAGAAGGGTTCAACAATGAAAAATATATCAAAAAGATGCATGTATATTCAATGGTTTTTGAAATATACTAACTTAATCTTGTGTTCTGTTTTTTTTTTGAGACACCCTGTATATATGAATAAATGCTCATAATGAAACAATAAAACAAATTTATTGAGGAGTAAAAGAAACATAATACACACTAAAAGAATTTAAAGTAGGTATTACATGTATACTTATTCAAGCCCTTTTGTAAATTCCTGCATATTGCAGGACCTTTCCGGGCAAGTTTTGATACTATTGGTAATATGAGAAATAAAGCTAGGATAATTAAATGTTAAATGGATAAAGAGTAAATGAATATTAATAAATAAGGCTATTATAGATGCATGTTAAATGGATAAAGAGTAAATGAATATTAAAAAATAAGGCTATTAAAGATACATGTTAAATGGATAAAGTGTAATCGAATATTTGAAAATAAGGCTATTATAGATACATGTTAAATGGATAAAGTGTAATTGAATATAAAAAATAAGGCTATTATAGATGCATGTTAAATGGATAAAGAGTAAATGAATATTAAAAAATAAGGCTATTAAAGATACATGTTAAATGGATAAAGTGTAATTGAATATTAAAAAATAATGCTATTATAGATGCATATTAAATGGATAAAGAGTAAATGAATATTAAAAAATAAGGCTATTAAAGATACATGTTAAATGGATAAAGTGTAATTGAATATTAAAAAATAAGGCTATTAAAGATGCATGTTAAATGGATAAAGAGTAAATGAAAATTAAAAAATAAGGCTATTATAGATTTATGTTAAACGGATAAACGGTAAATGAATATGAGAAAACAAGGCTGAGATAAATAAATGTTAAATGGATAAAGGATAGTTGGAACACAAGGATGAGTGTTAATATGTACATACAGTTTTATAATTAACATGTTCGCCTATATGAGAAACTAAAAAAAAAATATATTCCAGTAATTGCAAAAACATATATAAATACATATTTTCGAGGCTATGATGTTTCAACATATTGGTCAATCAGATAACTCTTCAATGACCGTTTAAATATTGCAACCGAAGGAGAGTTCCTCATTTGAGGTGGCGATGCATTCCAAAATTTCGGACCACTAAAACTAATACTATGTCTTGACAGTGTGAGTCTGGGATAATGAACAACTGGATCATTAGCCTGTCTAGTTCTATAATGATGATCAGGGAGCCTAAATGAGGATAAGTTTTTATACATGTAGACGCCAAGCAGAAATTTATGAACATCACGCACATTCAGTATATTAGTACGAACAATAAGGGGATTGGTGTGCGCTAAAAACTCGCTTCCCGTTATAATTCTAATTACTTTTTTCTGTAACATTCCTATAGTATTGAGATGACTATCATACGTTTCACCCCACACTAAGTTACAGTACAATAAATAGGAGTAGAATAAACTGTAATATACTGAGATTAAGGACTTTTGTGGCATAAACTGACTCAACCTATATAAGATACCAAAATATTATGGTTAACTGTATCAAAAGCCTTGCTGAAGTCTATGAAAACGCTTACAGCCTGCTTTTTGTTATCTAAGCAGTCATACAAATAATCGGTATAATTCAACAACGCATCTACTGATGATAAACCCTTCCTAAAGCCGTATTGATCAGGAGTTATAATGTTGATTTTAACAAAGAAATCCATCAGTCTCACTGCTACACACTTTTCAATTATTTTGCTAAATAGAGGTAACAGAGAAATTGGGCGATAGTTCCCGACATCAGTCACTTCACCCTTCTTGTGAATAGGAATTACAATAGCAGATTTAAATATATCGGGAAACAAGCCATTCTTCAATGATATGTTAATAATTTTCGAAAAATGAGCACCAACCATCCCACTAACTGACTTCAAAACGCTAGTAGAAATTGTATCAATATATTTTTTTTTATTTTTTAAAGACTTTATGATCAATTCACATTCGCCACGAGTCACAGGACTTAGGAAGATGGAAGGTTGTATGTTAAAATTGACATAATGAAGAGGAGATTCGTTAATAACTGGAATAGATCTATCAATATTTGCAGACATACTAGAAAAAAATGAGTTAAATAATCGAGAGATGTCATCAGATTGTTTGATTTCAACTCCATCATAAATAGTACTCTCAACTGCAAAATTTTTTTTTGCTATCTGAGATAATCTTTATAATCGCCTTCCAAGTTCTTCCAACATCACTACTGCATCCATCAAAAACATTACGGTAGTGCTCTTTCTTTGCTTTTTTAACTAATATGTTCACACTATTCCTAATAATTTTATTTTCTGACTCACTGATAAGCCCCAATTTGAACCGTTTAAATGCAATAGACTTTTCCTTAATTTTATCTAGAATAGAAGGTGTGAGCCATGGTTTTGAGGAACGCTTTCTTCCAATATATTTGATTTTTAGGGGGAAACAAGAACGATACAGTTCATTTAAACGCTCCAAGTAATTTACACAAACAACATCCACGTCATCAGATAAAAACAAAGAATCCCAATCTTCTCGCTCCACCCGCCTAAAAAAGTTCTCCTTATTACCATCATTGACTAAACAAAAACATATTTTTATTTTATCATCAGAACACACTCCACCATTCGCAAGGAACGAAATGAAAGTTGGACAATGATCAGTTCCGTCATACAAAATGATACCTGACTTCACCATCTCTGCGGAGCATGCAGTAATCCATATATGATCTAATAGGGAAGGAAGTTGATTTAATAATGCTGGAGGAAAGCGAGTGGGCTCTGTTATTATAGGTAAAAGATGAAACGAATGCAATACAGTGGACAACTCAGTAACATTCGCGCTATAGAGATCGAGCAAATTAATATTAAAATCCCCCAAGACATAATTCACTCATTTTTTTTTAACCTTAAAAGACTCGCTACAAAATACTGACACTCCCCCACCCCGTCTCTCACTTCGAAAAGTGTGGAATGACTCGTACCCATCTACATTCACTGCAGTAGAAAGCCATGTCTCAGTGAGTACTAAAATATCAGGATACGAATGTAAAGAAGACAACATTGCTTCAAAAGTTTCAAAATTTTTGTTAAAGCTTCTTATATTGTAATTATCATAGTAAATGTTTCCTCTGGTGTAGAATCATTATATTCATTAACAGTATAATATTGGGATTGGGTATTTTCCTCCGGGCGACCGTGATCAAATAAATTAAGATCAGGTCGACGTCATTTAAATTTACAGAGCCCAGTGCGTGGTTAGAGTAGGCAGGGCGTGGTTAGAGTAGGCAGAGACACAAAACCTAAGAGCAGAAGCAGAAGCACGGGACTCGAGAGTAGAAGACAAAGCAGATACAAGAGACTTCAGAGCAGCAGACACAAAAGCGAGAGAGCAGTGGAACACCAGAGTAACATCAGGCACCACAGGGTAGCAAAACACAGTAAAATCAGGCACCATAGAGTAGCGGAACACAGCAACATCAGGGTATTGTTCTTGTGCACCCGGGGGTACAAGATGAGATAGTTAGTAGCACAAGAGACAGGTGAGTAGCACAGGAGACAGTGAGTTGCACAGGAGACAGGTGTGTAGTACAGGAGACAGGTGAGTAGCACAGGAGACAGGTGAGTAGCACAGGAGACAGTTGAGTAGCACAGGAGACAGGTGAGTAGCACAGGAGACAGGTAAGTAGCACAGGAGACAGGTGAGTAGCACATGAGACAGGTGAGTAGCACAGGAGACAGGTGAGTAGCACAGGAGACAGGAGAGTAGCACAGGAGACAGGTGAGTAGCACAGGAGATAGGTGAGTAGCACAGAAGATAGGTGAGCAGCACAGGAGATAGGCGGGTAGCACAGGAGACAGGCGGTTAGCACAGGAGACAGGCGGGTAGCACAGGAGACAGGTGAGTAGCACAGAAGATAGGTGAGTAGCACAGAAGACAGGTGAGTAGCGCAGAAGACAGGTGAGTAGCACAGGAGATAGGTGAGTAGCACAGAAGATATGTGAGTAGCACAGGAAACAGGTGAGTCGCACAGGAGACTTGTGAGTATTACAAGAGACAGGTGAGAGCAATTGAGAATACAGATCTAGTCACTGTTCACTTGGTTGTCTCTTAACAAAGTCAGTTATGTCTGCATTTAAATTCTTCTCGCAGAAGCTTTCCAGCTCTGCCCTCGTGTTAATAATAAATGATTTTGAGTTTCTTCCAGTAGAGTTAGTACTCTTAATCCACACAAAAACTCTACCGTCAATCGCTCCTACCCCATCCACCCTGTCAGGATAGCGACGTTTTGCTTGACGTAATATGAAGAATATTTCAGATCTAATAGGGATATGACTTTCATTCACATATAAACCAGAGGGTTTCATTGATCTGCACGTTTTAAATATGTCTGCTTTAACATCACGGTTGTTGAGTTTTAGAAGAATGTTACGTCTGTCAGGTACTTGTGAGGCAGATTTCTTTCCAACTCGATAGGCTCTAGAGATGGAATCTAACGGCAATGAATAGTTCAGCTGATTTTTAAAAATCTCACAGACAGTTAGCTTAGGATTTTCATTAATCTTTGTAGCAGGCAAACTAGTACCCGACAATATCAATGTAGTACTTCTATTTTCAGTCTCTATGCAGTCTAGTCTCCCCCTCAATTCCTCATTTTCCTTTCTAATGGAAGCAACCTCCTGCTCCAACACAGCTACCCTACAATCTTTTTCATCAATCTTACTCACAATTTCTTGAACAGACTCGTTCAGTTTAGACATTAATAGATCCAAAATCAGCTTATTCTCCTCAGACAGCTAAGATACATCGACAGTTCTCCGTCTAGTGTCAATCATTGTTTACAGTCAACAAAAAGGCAACCGTACATAAACCAGAAAGACAGTCTAGGATAAACTGAAGAGTGTAAACAAAGAGTTGTAGGCAGAGCGACGCAGACACCATACCTCTACACAGTACACTCATCAACGTAGGATGATGAGTGTATCTTCACATTTATCACCTTCTTTTTTCGATAATCGTATGTAATAAAAGTCATGGAAAGACAGCTTCCAAATCGGTTCAAAATAAAATTATAAATTTTTTTTTCATAAGGATTGGTGCACCTGGACCAGTCCCTGGGTTACTAGGGTTAACAATGTAAATTTATAATTTATGTAAAGACATTCACTTAACATTTTATTAAACCAATTACGCTATAAAAAAATATGCATTACAATATTTTTTTTTCTTTAGTGGAATTTTCCGCAGTAGTGATTTTCCCAGTGGAACTTTCCGCAGTGGAATATTTCATAGTAAAATTTTCCTCACTGGAATTCTCTTAGTGGAATATTAATAGTATTACTCATATTCTCAGAGTAATCAAAATGACACCTTTAGCCGAGTGCAGTTGTGACACGAGGCTAGTTTATTGACCAATACTTTAATTTAAGAAATCTCTTTAATTGTGTGTGGATTTAGTTCTTTAGTTTTCTATGATTTCATTATTTGGTACGATTTATTTTTGTGACGATATATCAATGCATATAAATTTTTTCAAATTATTTTAAAATAATTTTGAAATATGTTATTATTGAGAAGTTGAAAATTAAATTCGAAAAACGGTGGAAATTTGCTATTCTGTTCTGTAATATGATGGTTTAATACCTAATTCTGTTAAAAGTACATGTTTTGTAATATCAGAGTGTAATATCCCCTTTACGAAAATATTGTCGACAAAACGTATTGTCGACGAAACGTCCTGTCGAGAAAACGTCTGTCGACGAAACATCTGTCAATCAATTTGTCAATTGAATTATTTAAAGATTAAATTGAACCTAGCCTTCGAAAGTTCAATCACTAACCTAATTGAGGACTATAGCGCGCCTGGACCAGTTCCTAGGTTACTATGGTTAATAATTATTTTACAGGTAAGTTCATATTATATTCATATTAAATGATAAATCATTATTTTTATTGGTTTAGTCTTTTTTTCTATCATTATCTTTTTGTAATCATCGGATGGACTGGCCCAACGAAGCGAAGAGACTGTCAGAGCGTTGAGGTCTTAACATCCGCCTGCCCAGCTAGACTTTATAATGCCAGAGCCTCCGAATAATTCTCTAATTGGTTCTATGTATATTCCACCCCGGTATATTCCACCCTGGTATATTCCACCCCGTTATATTCCACCCAAGGTATATTCCACCCCGGTAAATTCCACCCCTGTGACAATGCTCCTATGGGTGGTAATAAAAACTCAAAGATTTTATTTTTAGATGGCCATTTGTTAAATAATTCATACCGATGAAAAAATAACTCAGACGATATCCTGGGACATTTGGACAATATTTAGAGGTAGCTCAAGTCAATGGAAATTTGATCCTAATAAAATTACAAATATTCTTAATATGATAGTTTATTCCAAAGTTTACGTGTTGAAAAAGGTAATATTAATTCCTTCTCAACATGAAACTGCACTTGTCCTCCTACAACAATGGTTGTGAAGTTGATGGTGCGCTCCTTAGAGACAGTACTCAGGCTTACAAGTGGGCCCATATGTACTAAATCCCGGCCTTAACCTAATCCCAGCCATGTGACTCAAACCTGGCCAGTAACCACTCGTTCACACAGGGCATAAATCTCACTGAGTCAGTGCGAGACCACTGTGCTACTGAGCGGCTACAACAATGGTTGGGTGAGATATGGAGAGGGTCAACTGGCAGAGACAACCCATTCAATGTTTTCGCTCTTTGCTTATAAGTTGCTGTTTTGGATTCTACACACAAAGAACGGTTTTGTTAAATTTACAAAACGTATTTTGTCGATAACATTTGGTTATTGTAATGGGATTTTTTTTATATTAACCATCAATTGAGTTAAATCAGCAATAAAATATTCTTCAAAGATTCATTCACTACAACAAAAAAATTCTTCAAGTTAACTGTAAAATTTTTGTAATAAAAGTTTGTTAAGGTTACTAAAAAAGTTTTGTTCATATTAACTTAAATATTGCTATGATAGCAATACAATATTGTTCAATGTTTTATTTATAACAAAATGTTTTTGTAGTAGTAACTTGGAAAATATAGTTAAAATATAACATTATTGTTAACAAAATACCTTTGTCTTTATAAATAATAATTTTGCTACAATAATATTATATTTTTGTTGATATATTTTTTACTATTTACAATTGAAGAGTAACTTTGATTAGTGATCTACGCAAGAGTTGTATAGTGCTCTACGCGCGTAGATCCCTCAATAATTATGCAGAATAACACCAAATGTAAAGTGCTCTACGCGTGTAGATTACTATAAAAACGGCAAATCGTGACACGTAAAGTGATCTACGCGCGTAGATCACAGGCGTTGCAAGTGAGTGAAGTGAAGAGTGATCTACGTGCGCCAGTGTTATGCGTAGATCATTATTCACTGTATGTGCTACACCGTGTGAAGAGTGCTCTACGCAAGTTATGTTACGCGGCCTCTGATTGGTTGAAATTCATTTTCTAAAAATATTGCTCATTTATTGAAAACTATTTCAATGGTGGACTGTGATAGAGGTAACTATTAAAAAATCAACTTTTTATTGAGGTTATAAATGTAATAGTTATTGTCAAAATGAATATAAAGTTTATAATGAAAATTTTATGTACGGAGAATTATCATTTTTCTTTCAATTATTATTACATTTACAAATATTTAGTGATAACATGCTTCATAAATATTTATTATTGAAATTAATAACTAGACACCTTGTCAGCTTCTACAATATTAATCTCACAGGAGAATATTTGGAGGGTTGAGAGGTAACTGTGCTTCTAAACAGTATTGTCCTTACGATGAAAGATAAAGTCGGGAAAGAACGAACCCAACTATACCATTTACAGGTCTAATTGATCCAAATGAAATAATATTTGATCCAAGAGAATATCAATTTTATCAAAGTGAATTTGACTTTGCACCATGTGAAATTGAATTTGATCTTTATGCAATTGAATTTGATCCATGAGAAATAATACTTGATCCAAGTGAAATTATTGAATATTTTATCATTCCGATACCTCACATTTTGTGTCTTTGTCTGTTGGTTGGTTGCAAGAAAAATGTCACGCTTTTAACATTTAATATATAAGAAAACTATTTGTATAACTTATGTGAGATTATGATCGGCACATCATAATTTCTCATTGACTCCTTAACATTTCATTGTTTATCATAATCTTTGATTGCCCACCATAATCTTTCATTGCCCACCATGATCTTTCAGTACCCACCATAATCTTTATTGCCCACCATAATCTTTCTTTGCCCTCAATAATCTTTCATTGCCAACCATAACATTTCATTGACAACCATAATCTTTCATTATCCACCATAATCTTTCATTTCCCACCCTAATCTTCTATTCATTGCCCATCCAAAAATGTTTCATTGCCAACCATTATAATCTTTTATGGCCAACCAAAAATACTATATTATTGCCCACCATAATAATATATCATTGTCCACCATAATAATCTCCAAAATCCACCATTTTAATTGGCCTATCAATATATTTTATGATCCCCATTATACATAAAATTTATTTACATAAAATTTATTTAACTAAATACATACAAATAGCTCTTTCCTACTTCACGTCCCTAAATGAAATAGGGACGTGCACTAGGAAGGGGGTATTTTTAAATCAATTTATCTCAAATTTCATTAAATTTCATCTGATTAAAATATATTGCACAAATAATTATTAATTGACAGAAAAATTAGTATCTTAACTACAAATACAAATAATACCAGAAAGGAATATTTGAATTTGAAATTCAGCAAATTAAAGAATATAGATTTGGAAAACAGATTGAAATATATATTATATAGTTTAGTACTATATACTCCTGCTTTTTCTTGAAATGGTTATCAATATGAGAAAATTATTGATTTATGATTATTTCATCCTAGTTCACGTGGAATTACGGTCAGTTGGAATGTTATTCCACAACGTGCAAAAAAGTCTATTGGAGAATGTAACCACATTTTAAAATGTATTTTCTTTTTAAATTATGTTATCATTTTTTTTGAGAATGCGAATTTGATGAAAGGACTATTAAATAATTGTAGAGTGAAAATTTTTGAACAAAATGAAACGAACCATATGTCTCTATGTCAAATAATGAGAGAGAAATAGGGATTTTAATAAAATTTGAATTTTGCGGGGTTTTTACGGGGGGGGGGGGAGTTAAATTAGTGAGACACTCCCTTCAAAGACTATATTTTTACATTGAAAAGAAAGAGAAAACAAATGAGTTTAATTCCAAACGTTTGGTAGAATGTGTAAATATGATACACAGATAGACAGTGGTTTACAAAACGCAAGTCCACCCCAAGTGACTGTATGAGAACAAACCTATTTACAAACATTCAAGCTTTGAATGACCAGAAACTAATACAATGATTTACATTAGATTTCAACACGAATGTATAGTATATATTTGTAAATAAAATAACAGTTTATAAAGAAATAGAAGTATACAGTTAAAAACATTATTTTTTCTCTCTGTAATCATACTACCTAGTTTAATTATTCGATTGAAATATTTGTTATTTAAGATTCTAGAATAATCATATCCAATAATAATTAAATGTTAGTTCAACATTTGAATATAATTTGGTTATAGCAATACAGAGACCATTTGACAATGGTATAGAGTCATAGACTATAGCTATTATTTGCAGTTCTAGGCTCATTAATTTGTTAAACATTACGATAGGTACCTAAAAACTACTGATAGAGGGGGAGGGAGGGAGTGAGATGATGTTTGAGCGTATAATACTATATAGAGATATACTGATTTGGGGAAAATGCATTTTCACAACTATGGTCGTTGTAAAAAAATATTATTGAAATATATAAAATCAAAATCTAGATAAAAAGATGTATTATTGTGACTGTTATTTGAATGACGATTTGTGATATATTGAGTAAATTTTATACTGATGAGTGATGACCATTTTACATATGATATGGTTCATACTACCTAGTTTAATTATTCGATTGAAATATTTGTTATTAAATTTAAATAAATATTTTGATATAAGAATATTGATTAGTTATGTACAATTTAGATAGCTGACTAATTAGGGTAAGTTCCGAGTTATCGAACGGTTACATTTTCGAGCACGTAAAATATGTATTTTAATTATTATTTTATACTCATAATAACCTTTTTTACTTGTTCGTAAAACTGGAACCGTTCGATAACTTGGTACTTACTCTATAGATAGGTAGAATATTTTTGGTTATTTTCCCTATACGGCTATACTTTAGTAACTTGGTACCTAGTAACAACAGTCTTTTAGTTAAAACTTATGGGATCGGATACCCATATTACTCGGAAAGTGAGGGGTTAAGGGGGACTGGGGAGGGTAGCACTATGGTTAATGGCAGGGGGTGTAGGTCATAACCCCCTCCCCCCCCCCGGTCAGTGGTCACGAAACCCCATGTTTTTTAATCCTTATTTACTTATATTATTTAATCCTTCTCGACACTTTTGTAGTTCATTACTGATTGAACATAAAATATATGTATATCGGGGGGCGTGCCGCCCCCCAACTCCCCTGCCAGGTTATTAAACTATAGTTCATTTAGTGTAACAAATAAATAAACTATTTATAAATTATAAGTCATAATAATTTGTGTTATTTACCGCTATAGTGAAAATAATTTTTAAAAACAGAATATAATGAAGTTTATATTATTTTCGAACATGAAAGTTTTCAGTTTTTATGTTTCAGAAGAATTAGTGTAAACAATGAAGGTAGTACGTATAGTGCAACAGAGTAATAAGTTCCATGGTTGGTACTAAGGAAGGTTAGATATCGATATCTAACCTTATTATCCAACTATTGACAAGCAATGCAATTCCTTTTTTAGATCTCAAAGGCATTGTTACCAGTGTAACTAGTGTAAGCACGTTATACCTTCCTGGACACGACACCTCTATAGTCCCGCAGATTGTGTACCTAGGTAAGTAACTCGTGCAACTAACTATAGTGTACCTAAGTAACCAAGGGTGTAGGTCATAGGGTATGGTCTCTCAGTTATCTCTATCTAGGTAGCTTCTCTCAGTTATCTCTATCTAGGTAGCTTCTCTCAGTTATCTCTATCTAGGTAGCTTCTCTCAGTTATAACTGCTTAGGTAGTTACTCTCAGTTATTTCTATCTAAGTAGCTCTTCATTTCTTTAACTAGGTAAATAAGGATTAAAAAACAAGGGGGGAGAGGGGTGACCGGGAGGACTTATGTCCCAGGGGGGTAACCGACTAGTGTATCTAGATGACTAACTAATGTATCTGGGTACCTAACTTGTGTATCTAGGTACCTAACTAGTGTAACTAGGTACCTTGGGTGTGTGTGGGTGTGTGGGGGGTGCTTATGTCCTACAATCATTCGTTAGGTAATACTAATTCGAATAGTTTTTTCATCAAAAAAATGGAAGAAATACAAATTACAACATGCCTAACTAATACTATGAAGCTCATTACAATATATCATCCGAATCTATTAATGTAATAAATTATAAGCATGTAATAGTTTTACTGTATGCTGGATGAGTAGGTATATAACTATCAATAATGTAGTCTTTAAAATTCCATTACCTAAAATATTTTATATATTTCAATATGTTTATATAGGCATATTCATATAGTAATTTTACAATCATTATCTCATTGTTAATAAAATCTAACTATTTTATTTTTTAATTAAAATGTAACCATACATTCGTCTTCTTAATTTCAAGAATGACGTCCTAATCTGGTGATGAAAGTTAAAAGGGGTGTCGTTAATCTTTCAAGGGCGATATTTCATTCACTCAAGCCAACCAAATGAACTGTTTGTACAAACTCACATACATCTACATATTTAAGCATGCTCATTGGTCAACCTCAGACTCAAAGGAACTAGAGGACCAAAATTAATTTTTTTTTTTTCACCAATATTTTTTTTTTCACAGTCGTTTATAAATATCAGTCTGAAAATAAATATAAGCACAGAGTTAAATGGATAATTCATTTTTCTCAGTGTAATCATTTACTCCTCACCTTTTCTATTTGTGAAATAGTATGTGTATATATGCAACATCACCTCTGCCTTAAAATTGATTTTTTTCTTTCATTTTTTATTTTTCTATTTCTTCTAGTTATTAGTATGATGCAATCCCTAATTCGATTAAATTGTTTAATGTAGTTTTTGTATCCGCTAGTTTGTTGTACTGCACACTTCATGATTGTTCAATAACCTGACAGGGGGGTTTGTGTATACGTACATTTGCGACTCACATACATATACCCGATATACATATGTACAGTCACGACAATAATATATGCGCTTTTAGATTCATTGAAAATGCGCGACAATCTCGAGATTGTGCAAGGCACGTAGAGGGTATGAAGCAGGACCAACAGTGATGTTGGTCAAATATCGACATCAAATACGATAGTTAAAGCTTTACATAATAACTTAGCAGTATATTATTGATAATTTCCGGGCGACGATAGCTGATTGAAGATCGCTGATTGAAGATCGCTGCATGCAAAACGTACCTTTAAGGCCATCGGCTAGAGCTGCTGCGTCTAATAGTAATTTTTACAGCTCCCTTTTATTTGTGGACGGTAAATAAATGAAGCGTTAATAACAGACAAAGTTTGCTGTTAATTGAGGTATCTTTGGTATTGCATTAATTTTCAATATAAATTAATTAATTAATATTAATATATTAATTAATTAATAATTTAAGTAATTAAGTGAAACTGACGGTAGTAGAGCGGCTACAGTCGATCGTAGCATTGGAAAGCATTTCGACGGCTACAACTGTATGGCTGTAGCCGCTGCATTGGAAGTTCAACTGTATACATAAGTTGTGACGTGTAGAATAGTGTACACAAGTACCTGACGCACACGTGTAAATTACTGGAAAACATCTTCATGAAATTATGGTTAACTATTTCATGTAAGCATTAATATATTAGTCGTTTATTGAATGCATTATGGTAATTCTATGAATCCTTAAGATATAAGATCCAAATAACAGATAATAGAGATGCCATGAGTCACGATGTCACTGTGTATGTACACTTCTAGAAGGGGCGCGAAACCCCCCACCCTCTCCCCCACTCTTGCCTGTGTACGTTCCTATTTAAAGTAATGATTGCATAGTAGGAATGGTCAATGGAATATATAATCATATTGATTATTATACAAATATGAATGGATTTAATACTACCAGTTAAAAATTTAGATATTAGATTTTCGTTGATAATTTATTTAAAATCATGGCGTATGAATAGTGGCGTGATGGGACAACTCTAATTCAATAATTTAATTAATTCAATAAATAGCTCATTACAGGTAGTACCTACTCTATTTTTTCTCCAAAATAGCACAATATTGTCTTCATTGGAATAAGTCATAATAATTTCTGAATCACCGAATAAAGTGACAGTTGCAGTTAATAACTTATTTATTTCCTTGATGGCATAGGTACCATATTTTTTTAATAATCAATTTTCCATTAAGTCCTAGTGAATTAAAGTGCATCGTTGCACTCAACAAGGAATGGGGTCATTTTATAATAAAATATATAGTTTTACATTTTGTTTAATATTTTAATTGGTGGACATTAAACCAATTATAATAACTAGAAAAAATATTAGATTATGTATTTTAACTTATATGACCGAAAATGTGGAACTATCCGATAACTCGGAGCTTACCCTTTATTCTAAAAAAATATGTTTCTCTTTTTTAATTGCCATACTAAATATTTTATCTTCACAAATATCGCAGCGGTGATCTACATATATTGAAGGGTGCAATAATATTACAATTTCTGAACAGTTAAAATCTGAACTTGTGTTCTTTTTTGCATTCACCGATCAGGTAGCTTTTTTGCATCCATGAGTTTTATCCCATACGGTGGATGTTGATTTTGCTCACGGAGCCACTTTCCTTTCTGACTGCTTCATCCAGTTCCTTGTATTTATTTTCCTTATATCATCAGCGATATGGCCCTTGATTCTAAAGTAGACGTTAAAACCCTTACTAAAATTTAATATTTAATTATTTATTATGCATCACTAAAACAAATACAGTTAGCATTAATTTGTATGCATAGTTTTGAATTTATTTAACAAAAATGTACGTATTATGTATTCGAATATCAATCACAATTTTCATTCAAAATCTTTTTACTACAGTGATGATATATGGTGAGTACCTATTAGTATATTACAATTCGATCGATCTATCAGATGATGAGTAAACTGTCTGGAATAAAAATGCTTATATACATACTCAGTATTCCTTCTTTGAATATTGTGACATGAATGAAAACTTGAATTTAATGTTGAGTTACTATAGGACATCACCTATAGTAATTGCAATATATTTGATATTTTTAGTGAGTTATTTTGGAATAATAGAATACTTTACCTTAGAGTTCAAGATAACGGAGTACGTTCAATAGCCCCCCCCCCCTCCCCCGGTCATGAGCCCCCTAGGTCATAAGCCCCTTTCCCTGTTTTTTAATTCTTATTTACCTAGTTAAACAAATGAAGAACTACTTAAATAGAAAAAACTGAAAGTTGCTAATGTAGCTTGTCGTACCGCTATTTTGTTGTACTGCACACTTCATGATTGTTTAATGACATGGCAGGGGGGTTACATATACATATATTTTATGTTAATCAGTAATGAACTACAAAAGTGTCAATAAGGATTGATTAATATAGGTAAATAAGGATTACAAAAACAAGGGGGGGGCTCATGACCAGTTGAGGGGGGGGGGGGGGCTCTTATAACCTACACCCCATGATAACATATTACTTCGGCATAAAAATATCTTGGCGGTATTCAGTGTATAACGCGTGTTCTTTGCGCGGTTTTATTTTGTAAGAATGTAGAAACCAGTGTTTATATTGACATTTTATAAAAAGCATTAAGGTGGATTGAGGTTATTATTCATAATAATTATTGATGAATGATATCAATTCATAATTTTGATAATGTTTCCCTTTAACTCATATGCTCTAAAAGTTCAATCAGTTTAAAGTTTTGGTAAGATAGGGAAGGTGAGGGGGGGGAGGTATATTAAATAATAGCCAGCACACAGGCTCCTCCCCGCATAAGAGCGTCTGTTGGACGCAGACGCATGACCACATGGCCAGAGCAGGGTGCATGAGCGTTTTTCTGACGCAACGGAGAATTAACCCAGACGCATAGGGAGTGACATGCACTAAACACACTGTATCTAAAGTCACCCTGTAGATAACCTAACTAGTCACACTGTAGTCTATTTAACTAGTCACACTGTATTAAACTAGTCACATACAACTCACCATAAAATTTACCAGTCACCAAGCAACTCACCACTCACCATGCAACACACCATACAATTCACAACTCACCATGCAACACACCATGCAACTCACCACTCATGATACAGCTCACCATACAACTCACCACTCATGATACAGCTCACCATACAACTCACTACTCACCATACAACTCACTACCACCTCTACTATCTTACAATAATCTCATTGATGAAAACTTATTTCTTTCCTAATAATAACTAATTTGTTCACAATAAATCAAGTACATGCGATATTCGCAAATCATGTGATATTTCTAGTACTTAATAACATATTGTTTTCTTATGTGAAGACAACACCACTCACAACTAGTTAGTGCGCTAACTTTTAACTACCCAACTAGGTAGTGTAACTTGGTAGCTTATAAAAATAAAAATAAATAAATAACTCATGAGTAACCATCTTGTGTATCTAATTATCTAATTCAATTTGTAATAACTCAACAAGTGTATCTAGATATCTACCTAACCTTAGGTACTCAGCTCATAGCCAAACTATAGTATCTAGGTACCTAATTAATAATTAACCAAGTAGTGTTTCTAGGTACCTAATAATAACACAATTGGTGTATGTAGGCGAATAACTTGTAACTAAGTACCTGACTATAGTATCTATGTACCTGTCTAGTAATCAACGAACTAATGTTGCAAAGTAATTTATACTATCCAAAAATAATGTTTTTATGTACCTAGCAGTCCTAGCTAGTAACTAACTACTCAACTACATTTCATACTGTGTACTTTTCTATAAACATCCATTGCCTAAAATAATTTGAACTTCTATATATTTACACTATTTAAAGCGCTATAAATGGACATTATTTGAAATAAAACAAATTATTCATTTAATTATTATCACGAGTATACTACCTAAGTCATAAAAAAATACATTTTCTTCAATAGTCAATCAGTGTTTTAAATCTTAAATATGATAGACAGTGGTTTACTAATTAACACGAAAGTCCACCACAAGTGACCGTGCGAGAGCAAACCTACATACAAACATTCAAGCTTTGAATGACCAGAAACTAATACACTAAAATTACATTATATGTTAACACGAATGAGTTGTATTTATTGATAAATAAAATATCAGTTTAGTAAGAAATAGAATTATACAGTTAAATATATTAATTTTCTTTCTGTAATAATTTACCGCCAAATTATTTCCCCCAATATCACGTTCACACACCCTGTCACCCATTCACCCCCCCCCCCCCCCTCTATCAGTCTATCAGTCGCTCCCTATCGTAATGTTTAACAAATTAATGAGCCTAGAACTGCAAAGAGAACCTAAAACATGACAACTGATAGATCTCTAAATTATTGTTATAACCAAATTATATAATAATGCTGAACTATCATTTGTTTATTCATGCATTTTGACCACTTTTTGTCGTTGTAAAATATCACATTATTGAAATATTAAAATCGAATTTTCACATTGTATGGATAATATGAGTTATTGTGACTTTTTATGTTTTTTTTTTATTGTGACTAATATTTGACTGAAGATTTGTGATATATATATTGAGTATTTTTTATGCTGATGACCTTATTAGATAATATGATTGATTGAATTCACTAAGAATATTGATTAGTTATTTACACTTTAGGTAACTGATTAATTAGGATAAGTTCCGAGTTATCGAACGGTTTCACATTTCCGAGCACGTGAAAAATTATTTTAATTATTATTTAAGTCTCATATTAACCTTTTTTATTTTTTCGTAAATCTGGAACCAGTCGATAACTCGGAACTAACCCTATAGATAGGTATGATTTATTTTGTTGTTTCCCTTATACGGTTATACCTTAGTAACTTGGTACCTAGTAACTTAGTCTTTTAGTTAAAATTTATAGGAAACGTTGCAATGTTTGAACGCCCATAGTACTCGGAAACTTGGAAAGTGATTTTTTTACAACATAACTAGGTAGTTTATACTATACTAGGAAATGCTCTCGGTTATATTACTATAAATAATGTAATTATTATGTTGAAGATTTCTTATTAATAAAATAATAGAGAATTATCTTTGTAATTTATAAGTTACAAAATGTATTATTTTTTGTAACTTATAAGTTAAAATAAATAACACTAGGCATCGAGTACATATCATGGGATATTTAAAAAATTATAATAACCCATTTGCTCTCTTCTCTCTTATTTTTAAGTAAATGAAATAGAAAAAAAAAATATGAGTGCTTTACTTCACTCACTCTATTTGGTGCACAGGCTATTTTACTAACTGACATATTATAAGGGGGGAACTGCTCAAAAAATTTCAGGCAATTTGATTGAAACCTTTTTGAGTTATGCAAGTACCAATCAAGATTACAAATAAATAAATGCCGCCTAAAGTATAACCTCCTGCAATCTGCGATGGTGAAATGATAAGTTAAAATCAGAACCTAGTAATAAAATAATTCATTTTATGATACAATGTAAGATCAATAACTGTATGTAAGTAAAAAAGGAATAAATAATTCAGCAACGTTTTTATCTTACACATAAGAAGGTTTTCTATACAGTTTCACGTAATCATTCAGGAAGGTACTTTGTGATTTGGGGGCGGGGCGGGGTAGAGGGTGAGGAGAGTTGTAACTAGTAACTCAGGGGAGGGGGGAGGTTGAGGAGAGAGGGAGTGATTGATTACACAGATAGAAATTATCTTCTAGTTAACTACATGCTAACATTTTTTTATAAGCTGATATTTTATTTACAACATTATACAAATAGATTTGTATTCACTTATAATATAATTTAGTGTTGTAATCATTGGTCATTCATGTGAAGTGAACAGTCACTTCCACTGGCTGCCTGACTTATGTCACTGGTTGTACCACTGTCAATCATCTGAGACACTACTTACTTAGGTATCACCAATAGACCGAAGGGGAAATGATTAGATTATTTATTTGTTTATTTATAGTAACAAATATATAAACTATTCATAAATAAATTTAGAGCTAATTATGACTTATTATATTCCTTAATAATAATATTATATTCATCAAATAAAAACAGTATATGAGACATTGATGAGATTCTATATTATTTTCGGACATGTAAGTTTCTAGTTTTTATTTTTCAGAAGATTAACTTTAAATAATGGAGTACATAGCGTGTTTACAACAAACTAGCGGAGACAACAAACTACATTAGCAACTCTCAGTTATTTCTATCTAAGTAGTTCTTCATTTGTTTAACTAAGTAAGGATTAAAAAAATAGGAAGGGAGGGCTCGTGACCGGGGGGCTTATGACCTAGGGGGCTCATGACCGTGGGGGGGGGGGGGCTCTTGACTTTACCCCTTAGTATATAGTCACTCGGATACTAGTCTCCCTCTTGTAACTAGCTAACCAGAGTTCCTAGGCACATAACCACTAATCAGTGTACGGTGTACCTAGGTACCTAACCACTAACCAGTGTACCTTGGTACCTAGACACTTACCAGTGTACCTAGGTACCTAGACACTAACCAGTGTACCTAGGTACCTAGACACTAACCAGTGTGCCTAGTGCCTAACCACTAACCAGTGTACCTTGATACCTAACCTCTAACCAGTGTACCTAGTGCCTAACCACTAACCAGTGTACCTTGGGGGTGTAGGTCATAAGCCCCCCCCCCCCCCCGGTCAAGAGCCCCCCGGTCAAGAGCCCCCCCGGTCATGAGCCCCCCTAGGTCATGAGCCCCCCCGGTCAAGAGCCCCCCCGGTCATGAGCCCCCCCGGTCATGAGCCCCCCCGGTCACGAGCCCCCCTGTTTTTAAATCCTTATTTACCTATATTATTTAATCCTTATTGACACTTTTGTAGTTCATTACTGATTAGACATAAAATATATGTATATCGGGGGGCGTTGCGCCCCCCCCCCCCCCCCCGAACCCCCCTGCCAGGTCATTAAACAATCATGAAGTGTGCAGTACAACAATCTAGCGGATACAACAAACTACATTATTACACTAACCAGTGTACCTAGGTACCTAGACACTAACCAGTGTACCTAGTGCCTAACCTCTAACCAGTGTACCTAGGTACCTAGACACTAACCAGTGTACCTAGACACTAACCAG